>VXBA01001109.1:1236753-1280223 GCA_013399895.1 Serilophus lunatus | reverse complement strand
CGGCGCAGAGCGGGCGGGGGGAGGGGAGGATCCATCATGGCGTCGATGCAGGTGAGGGGCCGCGGCCGAGCCCCCGCGGCGGCGCCGGGCGGAGGGGGGGAAATGTGTGTTGGTCTCGCGGGGGTCGGGTCCGGCACGAGCCGCACATGGCGGAGAGCGCTGCGGGCCGAGCAACCGCCGGGGCGGAGGTGGAGGGTATCGCGCTCCGTGCGGTGGGGCCGGAGAGGAGGGCGGGATGGGGGCGAGACCCGCGGGGGGTTCGAGGCAGAGCGGGCTCGGGAGGGCGAGGGCAGCGCAGTGCCCCCGGGTGTGAGGGCCCGGCCCCCGAACCCTCCGTGGCGCCCGGCCGGCACCGGCAGCTCAGCGTTGCCGGGCGTTCCCGGGGTTACGGCGCGGGAGTTCCCGGGAGCGCGTCCCGCCCCGAGCCGCGCGTTGCCCGCGGGGGTCTCGTTGCCTCCGTCAAAGGAGGTCGCGGTGTGTGGGGTCTGTGCTGGGGATGAGCCGTCCTGCCCCTGGGCAGGGGTTTGCAGCTGGATTGTTCCCCCGTGCCCGCTCCGGAGGGGTTCCTCGGCAGGGAATTGTGCTGGGTGAATGGATCCCCTTCGCTGTGTGCCGCTCGGAGTGGGCGGCGACTTATCACGGTTGGGGCGGCAGGAAAGATCGCTGGGGTTTGTGGCAGTGGCCCCCCCCGTCTTGTCTTATTTTTCACTGCTTTTCCTTGAATATTTGCAGTTTTCCATTTTGTTTTTAGAGCTGGTTGATCTAGCTCTGCCCTTCTCGTCTCTTTTTTTTTTTCACTTGTATTTTTTGCCACTAGTGATGGAACGTCCCGGAAAGAGCGTACAAAATGAATGAAATTCATTGAATTGTCCTAATAACCTGTATTTAGCACTGCTAAAAAGAGTTAGAACATCACAGCATCGAACTTCATGGGGTGAAAATTCTACTCGTGAAGTTTAGAAGCAGAAAAAAACAAACCCCAAACATGGTGCGTTCATGAAATGAAAGGAGATGAACTCGAACGAATTGTGCAGAACGTTCTTGTTTTAGCGGGTGGTCTGAGCGGCCTTGGGTTTGGTAGCTGTGTCTGGCAAGTGCCTTTTGGCAGTGCTCTGCTTTGAGAGCCCAGACCTCCCCAAGCAGAGCTGCCAAGCAGAGGCTGTAACACCTGAAGCATCTTTTACACAACTGTGTGAGAATCGGGGGAACGACAGCTGGGAACTGCGAAGGAGGAGCTTCGTGGAACCCTGGAAACCTGCGCTGTCTCCGGCCTAGTAAAGGACCTCACCCTAATTCCTGTTGGTCCTTCTGGAAAGGGGGGGAAAGTGGTTACAAATTACACGAAGTTGTTTGGGATACACGAATAACAAGTGCTGCCTAAAAGTAAAGTACCTGGGCAGGGTGGTACTCCTTTCCTGGAGTTGTGGCCACGGTGAGTCTGATGCTGTAGCTGCTTTCGTTTTAGAAGCTCCAGCTGTAAGATGACACTTGCTGTTTTCTTGCTCAGTGTTCTGTTGAGTTTTGATGAGAGATTCAAGGGCACTAATGGAATTTTTTTCTCTTTATTGCTAATTCTACAGTGCTCGAATTACTTTTCCTGGGTTTAGTAAACTGCTGATTTAGTAGTGGAATTTAGCAAATTGGAAGAGGAGTTGTAAACAGGAAGCATAAATGAACATTTAGTAAGTACCTCAATAGTAGACATGTTCCCAGGTGAGCAGGATTTCAGGGCTCTGAATTCTTCTATTAGCATTTCTTCAGTGTGAAAAAGCATTTTACAAAGGAAACTGTTGTACATAATTTAAATGGCTTTTTGTTCAGAGTGATTTAATTTATTATAATTAATGCTAACCTCTGATTTGTAAGTTGTCTGACACAAAAAGGAAGTGTCCTTCTTCTGATTAAGTGCACCTGACTATTCCAGTGGTCTCTTACTGTCCTGTTCTGGCAGTATTAGTTCCATTGTTGAAGAAAATGTTATGTTGGTGCATTAAGTGAGTTTAGTTATGTTGTAAACTGGTGTAATTTTGTACAACAGTGTGTGGTGCTGTAGGTTAATTGCGTTTCATTTTTACAGATTCCCCTGAAAGGTCTCTGATTAAGTTACTAGAGTGATCTGGTCAGCCTGTTCTAAGTCAGCCTACAAGGGAAGTTTTGGAAGCATAACAAATCACCTCTTCTTGGCAGTGGCTCTGAGCATCAACCTGAGTAATTCCTGCAGTTCAGTGGATGGAAAGGAACTTGTCAAAATTGTGGCTTTGGGCCTCTGTGTGTGTCACTAAAGTCCCTGTGATTTTTATCTGTGTGGGCAAGTCCTTGATGGCAGTTTGCTGTAACCCTTCTCTCCCCTGCAATAACAGAAGCCACTGTTGATGAGATTGTGTGTTTTGTTTTCTAACCACAGTGCTGTTGCTCATTTGCCACTGCTGGCCTGGTTTAGACCTGGTTTGCATAACTTTAAGCAAATCGTGTTTGTTTCTTAAAGCCAACAAAGCCCCCAAACAAGCCTTGAAGGAAGAGCATTTCTTTTTTGAGGCTTTTCCCAGAAAAATCCCAGGTTTGTGCAACTTTCCACTTAATGAAACCACAGAAATGTTTCTGGAAAGGTGTAAGTAGTGTAGAACAACTGAATAGGATGAACTTGCTTTGCAAAACGTGAGATGGCATCTTTACTGAGCTGAAGACTTAAATGCTAAAGAAAAAATGAACAATTAATAGTTGTTCTCCAAGCATCTGGAAACACAGAACTTGCGTTATGAATAGAGGAGCAGGTAAAAAATAGAGCCAAGGAAGTAGAGTTGAAAATGTACAGAAAATACATCATTGCTGTATGAAGTGTAAAATAAAGCCTTTCCCTCCACCTACAAATATCTGCCTTATAATATTGACATGTTAATTAATACATTTTTGCCTTTCACTTCTTTCAGTTTTAATACCACGTTACTACAAACCCTAAATTATGATTGGGGTTATTTGTGAAAGCTGCTCAAATGCATTTTTGGGAACAGTTTTTGCTTTGCATTTTATCACTTCTCCTTTTTTCTGTAAAGTCTGGCACATGAGATTTGTACACGTGGATATTTAAGTGTGATTGAATACAGAGATAAACTGCCGGGGCTGGTGGATCACCACCAACTTACATGCACACGTCTGAATAAAGTGCTGCTTGAAAAGTCCATCAATTTTTTTGTGTGTGTCTAAACAGCCATTTAATAAAATAATTGTGAGGTAACAATGCAGACTTCTTGTTACAGTTTGAGACCACAAGGAACTTTTATCACAAAATGCAAGCAATGCAAATGCTTCCCACGAGATTCACCTCACTGTTTTTAACCAGTGAGGTGGGGAAGTATTTACAGGCCCCTGAAATCTCAATTAAAATTCATCCACTTTGGGTTAGACTTCCTTGGTTCCATTCTTTACCTGAGCTTCCAGTGTTAGTGGAAGTTCTGTTTCCAGCTGTTCTCAGAACAATGACTTATTCCTTAGTCTTTATTCATTGTTGGCAACATTTTTATTTAATAATTTGGCAGTAATTTGCTCTTATTTAAAAGATTTCTAACCAGGAGAAAGTTCTAGACTATTTTTAGCGTATTTTTTAAAAACCCCCAAGAAACCCAACCTCAAACCCAAACCGACATCACAGTGTGTGATGCTCTTTGTGTTGTTTCAAATAAAGAAATAGAAGGAAAATTAGCAGCCCCTGTAGCTGTATAACCAGTCCTGGGACATAATCACCATGGAATTATTTGTGGTGAATAACAAAGTGAAGCATTTAGGGCTGTCATTGGTGGAGTCGTGCTGGAGATAAGAATTTCAATCATTTTTTAAACTGGGAAATTGCAAGTGCTGTAATTGAGACCAGGACAGGTAACGTGGAGAAAGGATTTCTCCTGTCCACTAAGAGGTTGTTAGTCCTCTGTATAACCTTCAGCAGTCAGGCTGTGCTGATATGTGGTGTATTAGCTTTGGCATATTGCCTTCCTACAGTGAAATGGGATAAATGCAAAGTTTATAGTTATTTCACCAAGAGGAGTTAATTTAATCTTGGGTGTTTTTTAATAAATTTTTAAGTGAGGTGAATATCAAGCAAAGTTTAACATTTGTAGTCTTTATTCAGTAAAGATAAATAAAAATTTAGGCCCTAAGGAGTCTCATTTGCTTCTTTTTGTATGTGCCTGTGTAAAGACGGTTTTGGGAAATACGTTGCTGTGCAGCAGCTGCACAGTTTTTGAGCGAAAGGGAGGAATTCACTTCAAGAGAGAAAGCAGCAGGAGAAAAGCTTATTGAAAGCTGTCCCTGAGCGTTATCATCACCTCTTGCTTCCAAGGAAACCAACTATGCAGCTAAAATGTACAAACCCGTGAATGTTTTCAACCTGTCACATGGAACATCGGCACCTCATCAAAACATGCACAGTTTCAGTCGGGGGAACAGAAGCAGGCAGGTATTTGTTTTAAGGAAGAGTTGTTTTGGTTGGTTGCAAGGATTTTCTTGCTCACAGTTTTATACTGTCTGTTCTAGCTCTGAGAAGGGAAAAATGGAACACGAGGGATTTGCAAAAGCCAGGGACTGTTGTCTCATTAAGATGCTCCCTCGGAAGGCTCTAGGAGTTTGTAATTAATCTGCTAAAGCAGCTTAGCCCAAACTATGTGTGAAACTCTGTCATCAAGCACTTTCTTTAATTGTTTACTCAAATTCTGCCGAACTGAGTCTTTCAGACTGAAGGCTCTTCGCTGTCCTTTACTGTTAGGCAGGGACAGGCCGTAGTGGTGGCTCCTCCCAGAGATGAGGAGATTAAATTACCCCACGGATATCGAGGAGAGAAGGCACGACTGCCACTCAGTTGGCCCATGGCTGTGTGCAACAAATCCCAATGTGTTCAGTGTAATGATCGTGTCTCTTTCACAGCCTTGGTTCACAGCTGACACACAAGCTTTCAAGCACATTACAGGCTAAAATTTCCACTAGGGCAGAGGGGAAGAGGATGATGAAGGCCTTTTGCTCAGTACTTGGAGCCAGAAATTTTGTGCATCTTGCACAGCTTTGAAGTCATGAAGGGCTGTGGCAGAACTGTCTTTCAGCTGGAGATGCAGTTTTTGTCTTTTGGAGGAAGAGAGAATATTATCTATTCACAGAAACCTGTAATGACTTCATTTATTAAAAGCAAATTAAGGAAGTTAAATGTTTCAAAATAAAAAGAGCCAGTAAGGAACCCTTTGTGACAGAAAGAAGGTCGGGTCACCGGTCCTCTGTCTGCTTTTGGTAGTGGAGGGCTTTCAAAAGGTGTTCTGGAATCTGTGTGAACCTTTGCAGTTGTTTGGGGGTTTTTTGCTTGTTTGTTTCTTTTTTTCAAAAAGGATTCTGGAATCTGTGAGAGCCTTTGCAGTTTGGTTTGTTTGTTTTCCCTCTCAGGTGACCTTAGTCACTAACATGAAAAACAGGTATCTATGGGGAGGAAGGGAGGGGACCTTATAATTTGCCTTTCTAGGAGCAGTATTTGTGTGTTGGTAAGGGAAGAACAGAAGTAAATGGTGGTGATTCAGGAGCTGCAAGACACCTCATTTTTACTAATTAATGATTTCATTGAGGATACTGGCTATTCATCCTCTCAGACACAGTACTAAAAAATAATTGTTTCTCCTTGGGTGATTGCAAATACAAAGTTGTTTGTCATCCTTTTTTGTTCAACTTAATTAAAAGTACTGCTTAGTCAGCCTCAAGAGGAAAATCTGTGTATCTGTCAATAAATTGTGATAATAGTTTACTAGAGCATAACAAATATTGCCACTTAAAGTCTGCTGGACTAAAATGCTTCATAGAATTTGATGCTACTTGTTCACATAGGTTTATTTCTTCCTTCTTGACTAGGAACTAATGGCCAATAATGAGAAGGGACAAGGAAACCGAATGGATTCAGGTTTCCTAAGTTAGAAATTCTCCCTGTCATATTTAGGGATATGGATTTGATGGGTGTTTAAATCTTGTTACTGTTTGCAGCTTCTAACATTTTACCCATTTTCTTTCCAAAAGGCTTTTTGTCAGAATACGATGTTTTGTGTTTCTTACCAGCCTTTGGAGTGGTTTTTTGTAATGATGAGAAATGCTCTGGTAGCCGTATGGGTGCCCTCATTGTGCCAGCCTTCACTATTGTCTTAAACTCATTCCCGGAACTGAAGCAGCTCAAATAGTGCCAGACCCTTTTCCTTAAAAGATAAAATTGTGACTGGTTGGGTTTTTGTTGCTGTGTGAGGCTTTGCTGGGCGTTGGTGCCTTGAAAGACTCCGTTTACAAAGCAGAGACTCGCCCTCGCTCTCATTTTATTCTGTGTTAGTGAATTCCACTTAATGTGCTATCAAATGGCAGATTCCGTGTAAAAACCTCGATTGTCTGGCAAAAAGATTTTTGGTGCGTTTTCTTTGTGTGTGGACAATTACTGTGATTTATCTTTAATAGCTATGATTTCAGATTGATTTGTCTCTTAGTGAGCTTAAGCCAAGCATATTATTCCCTTTAAAGGAGGACTGTGTTGGTTTGACCCTTCAGTCAAATATTTTATAATATCTTTGAGCGTGTGAAGATAATCGCTAATTTTTATAATGTTTAAATGCTCAGAAGAATAAAAGATTATTGGTGGAAACTTATTCGTAAGTAGCTTGTTAAAAGATTTACGTGTTGCCGTTTGGTTGCCTTAAAAAGAGAGAAATGTGCAAAATGCCTGACATTCAGGACTTGAAGTCTGGATTGGTCTGGGAAAATAACATTAGAACTGGGTTGCCAGATGTTAACATGTTTTATTAGAAATGAGAAGGAGGAGGACACTAATCTGCTTCTGCATTCTCAGGACAGATTGAAAACCTGCTCTTCACCCAAAATAGATAAAACCGAAAAACAATTCTTTGAACTAAAATCCCAGTATTACTTTTTTTAAGGGCAGAATATTTTGTGAGGCTGTTTTGTTATGTGCACTGCTGAAGCTTTAATTGAGAACATCCAGACAATTATCCAGATTTCCTCCTCTGGGCCCTGATTAAAACTTAACCAGGAAAACTTTGATAGGAAAAATTAATGCAGCATTGTGATAATCAGGTGTGGATGGTTTGTGTGTTTGGGAGTCTGGGCCAAATTACTTTACTTGAATGATGAGATATACTCTGCAAGGACTTTATTGAATGAATGACCAGGTCGATTAGGAAACAAAAGGGGTTTTAATTGTAGGACTGTCATTTCTTCAGATTTCTTAAGTAGCAAGATGGAGTTTAGCAGGTAATTTTTTCTTAAATGTCACCATTTGTAATCTTTACATTCTTTCTCTTGTTTTCTGTTGTTTTCTGTTTGAGAGGTTTTTGGTATATAAAGTTAGGCATCTAATTAGAGAGTAACATCCAGTCAGTTCCAGCAGTACTTTAACTGTTTAAAATGTGTTGTGTGGCTTTTTCTTTTTTTTTTTTTTTTCTATAAAGGAGTTTAGTTTGAAAAGCAGAATTATCTATCCTGTGTTTAGAACTTCATTTTCTGTATTTGAGGTACTTTGCAGTAAGAAATGTGTGAATGGAAGAACCAAAATTCTGAAAATAGAGCAGTTCCTGGTCTTTCTCAGGCTGGTAGCTTGTATAAGCAGACTGGCAGCAGCTTTGCTTATGAGTCAACGCGGTGGTGTTGTACAACAGTGTCCTTAGAGCCCGTTACCAGCTCTTCCTGTTCTGGTACAAGATTGCTGTTTGTCTCTGTACAGTGAAGGAGTGCTTGGAAAAAGTCTGTCTCCTGCACGTCTTCAAAATAAAAAGGATGGATTTTGTGAAACATTTTGTAACTTGGATGGGGGAGGAGGTGACAGGCTGTAGCTCATAAGTGAAACGTAAATCCTTTGCCAAGATTTTATCCCTATTACTGAATGTGTTTTGGTGCTAACAGAGAGTTTGGGTGCATTTAAATTTTTGGATGTGGAAGAGAATCATTGGTAGTTACTGAAGAAATATTGTTAGGTCTCCCTGGGGTGCAGCAGCTTTACCGATACAAAATAGAAGAGCAGAGCTCCTGTGGGATTCACATTTAACTTTTAACTATTTATGAGTTTGTTTTCTTCCTCTTTGATCTCTGAACCAGATGAAGGTTTGAGTTTACAGTGTCTAGGAAGGCTTGGCCCTGGAAGGCCACCCCTTTCTTACGTTGTTTCAACAAAGAGAAGGGAATTTGAGTGCATGGAAATGGGAGGTTTCTAAGAAAATTCAAATGCAGATGTTTTCGACACTCGTGCTTCCTAGCCTGTGAAGTTCCCGTTCCATCTTTCAGTGTCACAGAATGTGATGGGTTGGAAGGGACCCATCAGGATCATCGACCTGATGACCCTGTCCCTGCATGGGACATCCCAAAAATCGTTTCCTCATGGTCTCATGACACTGCCCAACTGGACATGTTAGTTCCTACCGCTCCAGGTGGACAGGCCTCCACGTTCCGGCTTAATTGCTCATCACAGCTTGTTTTAATGGTAAAAGATGATGTGATAATGGAATGTTTCCTCTGGCAGAAGTGAAAGGAAGCTCTTTGCCGTTTTTCACTTACTGCTCAGCTGGGGGGTTTCTGCTCTTCTGGTATTTTTGCTTTTCCCCCATCTGTTTTCTACTGAATTCTTGCCACTACCCTTAGTGTTTCGTGTCTTGTGCTGAATCTCCTTTGGATTTTATCAACTCAGCTTTTCTTATCCTTACTTTCTTTCCCTAAAATACTGAGAGTATCTAAAATAGACTTTCAGGCCTATATTAAGGGGTGTAAAGTATTTGACAAAGAATGTTCATGATTTAGTTTACTCACTTAAGATGCTGCCGATTTAAGACACTGCACATTTTGTGCTGCATTTCTTGAAACACCAAAAAGCGAAATACTCGAGAATTGCCATTTAATTTTCTTTGTATCATTTACCTTAAAAAGTTTGTAATTTCAGCTCTTAGGAGATAATAAACTGGGATTATGGGCACACATTCAGACTTGATTGGATTATGGCATTACTATTTTGCTGCTGATCAACACAGGCGATGTAATTGTGTGTGTGTGCTTTGCCCACTCCAGCTGAAGCACCACTCTCTGGCTGCCTTAGTTGGCTCTCATCTGTGCGTACAGAAGGTGCACTTGGTAGTGACCCCCTTAACTTCACTTGTTTTTGTTTGCCCAAAGCTCTGTTAAACTTTAACTTTCGGTGCTCCAGTTTTCCAAGGGAGAGGCAAAGCTGCTGTAAGAGTTCTGACAATGGGCTTAGAAGTGGAAATCGACACCTGATATTGTGATACTCTCTTTTTAAAGGCGCTGAGAACGGGCGATTTTCACATACCTACAAGAGCTAGATAAGTTTTCGTGGTGGGGAAGGAAAATACCTTTGTACTGTTTCCTTGTGGGGGATTGTGATGAAAGCCTGTTTGTCCATGGGTATGATCCTGGTTTGTGGTAGAATTAGAAAAAAAGATTCCAGTTTTTGGGAAATGTGGAGGTGGTGGTGCCCTATTTGCTATTGGAATATGGTTTATTGCCTCTTGAGGTAGCTGACAGCGACACAGAGACCAGTGAAATAATTTTGTATTTGTTAATAAGCATTTCTGTGATATAACATTCAGCTCAATGGTGCACAGCAGTAACCAAACTATCTATTTCTAGGAGATTGATTCTGAAATACTCATGTTGCCAACTCCTAAGTTTCTTCCTGTCCTAAATTGCTGCCTTCTCCCCCTTTTCAAATGTTGCATCCTTTTCTGTGCTTCTGCCCTGTCTGCTCCCTATTACATGATTCCAGGAACCAGCACAAGTGAGAATTAAGCTGTGGCATTTGAGACCTTACTGCATCAGTTCCAGAGGTGGCCAAGTAAGATGTGTGCCAGTTTGGAGGGAGAAGAATGTGTGGTTTTGCTTAGCAAAGGTGCTAGAAACCATTTGCTCCAGACATGCATTTAACTTGAACCATGACAGACAGGGCTGTCTGTCAGGATTGAAATGATAGAGATGGTTGTGAGCTGTCTGGAGAGCTGGCAGGAATTTTACTCCACTGACGCCAGTTAATTTTGTGTTCTTTGTTCTGTATGCTTTGAGAAATCTTACGAAGTCAAGACTTTAGAAAATCTGTGGAGGATAACTGAAGGAGTTGTGTGAATCCTGCGTGACAGAATTAGCAACAGGGTACAAATTATGTCAGTCATGTCTCAACTACTTGAATAAACTTTCTTTTGGAACTGAAGTTTGGATCAGCGTTAAGCTATGTTCTTTGATTTCATCCTTGAATCATTCCTTCCTGTAGAGACAAGTGAATAAGTAATCTTGGTTTCTAAGACTTCCATCTTTTTGAAAATACTTGTGTAAACTACTGGTTATGTCACTTCTCTTTCCCTTTTGTAAGTGGTTATTCCTTTAGTTGAAAGACTGTGGTATGAACCAGTCCTGGCTTTCTGATATTCCTACTCTGCTGTTCTGTTTCCCTCTAGATAGAGAATGGTTTTATCAATTTGATATTGCACTTTCGATTGAAAGTTGTATTAAAAGAATGTTTAAGCTTAAAATTCTCTCTCAAAAATAAGGAAAAGATCAAGTTGAGATTGCTTGTGCATTCTTCACTTATTCCCCCTTGATGTTGATAACTCCGTGACTGCAGTCTGTTCCTTTCACAGTCCCTTCAAATAGAAGGTGGACAAGCAGAAGGTGCTTCTGTTTGAAATCTTCTGATGGATTAGCAGCAACGCTGGAAAGAGTATCTTGTCATGTGAAAAGGACAGTAAGACAAGCACAGCTTCCAAGAACATATCAATGTATGGAAAAGATCCATTTGGAGGTTATTTTAGGAGTGAGTAGCTGCAGTAGCTTGTACCTTGACTTGAGGGAGCGGGTTGACAGGCTGGAAGGAACTTGAGTCTGGGATTAAAAAATGATATTCCTGATCCATGGCAAGGAAAAACTAAGAGTAGTCACTTCAGCAATGCATGTCTCAGTGTAGCCACAGGTTTGTAAATAAAGTCTCCTGATAATTGAGACTTGAAGGGCTGCAGGGTTCTAGAAGAAAATACTAATTTATTGTGGCAAGCTATCTCAGTATGGAAAAAAAAGTAGGAGTGATAGTCAAAGTCAGTGCGGTGACGTGAGGACCTGCTCAGTGACTGGAAGATGGAAGAGGCTCTTTACAGAGCAGGAAAGTGGAACCAAGTGATTGCTGCTAAAGCTCAATATGAAAGAAAGGGACAAGCATAGGAGACTGAAATCTACTCATGGTTCATTTTTGTAAATTAGCATATTTGAAAAACATTAAAAGATGTTTTTATAAGTCATTAGAAAGATGAAGAAAGGGATGAGCCTGTGAATAGAAAAGGAAAGCAAAGAATAGGTAACAGAAATACTTGACAGCAAATCACACTAAACAAAAAGTACAGATTGAATACTTTCAGACACTGGCTCTTATGTCAGTTGCTAGGATTCAGCTGTGTGGGTTGGTTGGGTTTTGTTTTGGTGTTTTGAGTTGTTTGAGGGATTTTAAATTTATTTTAAGTGTTTAAGCAACTGAATCTGAGGTTTTTGACAATTCTTTTGAGTGAGTTTCCAGATGATAAATAGTATTTTTCTCCGATCATGTAAAAGAGTGATGTCTGGAAATCACTGGATCGAGTTGTCTCTGATACCTGTAGCATATGAAAGACAATTAGCAAACACAAGTAGCCAAAATGGATTTTGGAAAAAGAATCACATGGAGCTGACATGATTTTCTCCACTTACGGTGTGTGCCATAGTTGTGAAAAAGGAGCAGTAACTGTATTTTGACTGTGCAAATATTTTTGACTTGTGTTAGGGTGATGTTTGAATAAGAACACAAGAAAAATGTATGAAAAATTAAATAAGTGGGAGGTATTTTTTTCTTATAAACCACGAAGACGACTTTGCACGCAATCACAGCTGCAGTTGGTTGTTCAGACTGAGTGTCTGATTGAGGGGAGGGGGTTTGATTCTGCCAAGCTGAGTGAACCTCCCAAAGGTTCTGAAGGCAAATGAAAGAATTATGTTTTTATTGAGTAGAGATGGGGAAAGGTGAGAAGTGAGTTGAAATAAGTAAAAGAACTCTTTTGTGTCCATGAAGCCTAAGAGAAGTAATTTGACAATAATTTATTCAACCCACCTAGATCTCTTACTATGAAGAAAATTCTTTCAATTATAAAAGAGATAAAGTGATGGGAAAGATGTTAAAGGCTTTTAACTACAATATTCTAAGATTCTTTGATTCATCTTTGTTAAGAAGATGGAGAGGTCAGTTCACTGAGGTTATCTTCAAGTCTTAAGTTTATCTTAAGATTCTACAAATCAGATAGTAAAATTTCCTGCAAAGTGTTAATCCATTGTACTTTGTCCTGCTGTGTATATTGCTGCTAATTTTTAAGAATTTTGTGGAAAAAAAATTTCTGTATTTGTGACTGTCAAATAAAGGAAGGCTTTTCCACCACTGAAACTGTTCTATTTCAAATGCTTAATTTGAGAAACTTGCAGTTTTAACATGTCATTTATACCTAATGTGTATGGACTTGAGATAGCAGCCATGTTTTTTAAAAGTTCATGATTGAATTTGGAAGCTAAGAGTGCAAGTTTACTCTTGCTCTGAGGAAATTAATGTTCTTAGTAACCCCTTTGGTCAGCTAATGCAAATACTATTAAACACCGAAGAGAAATTAATTTCAGTTTTTTGAATTTCAACTTGAAATGTTTTCTTGAATCACTATGGTAACGGGGGACTCAATTTCCTAATTAAACTGTATGGCTCTAACCTTTAAGGGCTTCATGTAAGAGATTTGTTTTTTTAGCTAAATCTGTCTCCTGATAATCCAGGTTCTGTATTAATGAGACACAACAGGAGACAAATTATTATAAATTGTAAGAAAGGAATAAAAAAATAGTCCTTTGTGATATCTTTTGAGAATATCTTCCAAGTTTTCTGAGTCTCTCTTGTTGCTTGTTGGGCCGTGTGTGCTGGGGTGTAGCCACCAGCTTGAGGAAAATGATTCTTCCTCTCTCTGTCACTTGAGGCCACCCCTGGGGCAGGGTCAGGGAGCCGGAGACACAAGAGAGACAGTGGTGTGGGGGAGTGAGCTCAGCACACGGGGGCCAGGAGGCTGGGGATGGATTGCATCACCTGCGGGGAGACTCGCTGGGTTTCTTGGGCTGTAAGAGGGGAAGGCAAAGGAGAGACCTCAACACTGCCTGCAGCGAAATAATGGGAGGAAGGCAGGGAAAAACAGAGCCACGGTGGGAAGATAGTGGGCAACAGACGCAAATTGGAACATGAGGTGTTCCAGTAAGATACAAAAGAAACATTTTATACCGTGAGGATCGTGAAACATGGGAAGGCATTGACCAGAGGGGTTAAGTGATGTTTTCTAGATGTTAGTTAGCCTATTTCTTAATAGGTTTTTTGACTGAATAAATTCTGCTCAGTAGTCCATGATGACCTCTACACTTTTGTCCCAGTTGCTATAGAGGACTCTCATCTTCTGGAAAAGGTCTGTAGGCAGCCCTTTGTTAGTCTGCGCAGAAGTGATTGAGTCGATGCTTGGTAGAAAAAAAAACAAGTTTTGAAAATACGTGGTGAAAGCCTATTAAAGATACCCAGCGATGTTCATCAGATAAGGAATGATTAACTTGAAGGGCATGGTTATGGAATAGTAGAGTGTTGTAAAATGGATAGTATATCTTATTATTCTAAATGGCGGGAAAAACCAAACAAATAATGGGCTTAAATCACATCTTAAATGTGTGTATGTTGGTCCAATAGAAGTAATTCTCTTTGTGTGTAGATTGTCTTGCTTCTGTCTGTAGCAACAAGAGTAACAACTATGAAATCTTCAAAAGCCTTTTTTTCTCTTGAACTATCTTAACACTTTCAGAGTTCCTCTTACTATGAATACTGGAGAAATTCAGGACTTTATTACAAAATACTGGTTTTGTTCTTTAATTTCAAGCGAAATTATCCAGGTGATATAGCTGGAGATAATAAAAATTAAGAAATTCTGTGCCATCTCTAATAGCAGTTCCATCAGATGGAACTGACTATAAAATGGTTTGGGTCTGAAGGGACCTTAAAGATCAACCCCATCCAACCCTCCTGGAAGTGACTGTCCAACCAATTCCTTATTCACTGAACAGTCTACCCATCAAATCCAGCTCTCCAGCTTAGAAAGAAGGATGCCGGGGTGGACCGTGCCAAAGACTTTACAGAAGCCTGGATAAATTATATGTGTAGCCCTTCCCTTGTCCTCTGATTGTGTCACTCCATCACAGAAGGCCACTAGGCTGGTCAGGCAGCCTGTCTTTGGGGAAGCTGTGCTGGCTGTCCTGAGTCACCTCCCTGTCCATGTGCCTTAGCTTTGCTCCTGGAGGGATCTGTCCCATGATCTTCCCAGGCCCAGAGGTGAGGCTGACAGGTCAGGGATTCACGGGGTCCTCTTTCTGTGCACTTTAAAGATGGGTAAAATGTTTCCCTTTTTCAAGTCATCTGGGACTTCACCTGAATGCCATGACTTCAAATATGGAGAGCAGCTTGGAAGTAAATCCACCAATTCCCCTCAGGACTCTGGGAATCATCTCATTGGGTCCGAAAGACTTGTGTACGTTCAGGTTCCTCAGATGGTCACGAACCTGACCTTTACTTACAGTGAGAGGGACTTTGGTCCCCCAGTCTCCATCCTGCTGTCCATCCACTCAAGAGGTGTGGGAAGAGAGGTTGCCATTGTGGACTGAGGCAAAAAAAAGTTGTTGAGTACCTCAGCCTTCTCCTCATCTGTTGTTTCCAGTTTTATGACATTTTTTATGGGTGGGAGTGTGTACACCTTCTTTGACCTCCTTTTCTGGCTTACGTTGATAATTGTTTGAATTGGCTGACTTGGAAATGATAAATTCCTTTTTGTCTTTAAAAATGTGGTACTTTGACCCAGTGTGAATAGTACCTCCTGTTATTTTTCTGAGATCTGTTTTTCAATTTTGTTTTGTATTGCAAATGCTGAGAGGCAGCATGTTGTCTGTATGTGTTAGTTGTGTTTAAAGGACAGGCCCTCATGACAGTGTCAGCAAATGTTTTAGGATCGGAGGAACAGAGCACTTCAATGGAGCTGTGCTGATCAAGTACACATTATAATTATTTTTTTCCTCGAGTTACTGGTTTTGGTTTTTTTTTAGAACTATAAATACAGAGTGTGAGAACTGAAAAGCTGTGAAGCAGTCAGAATGTTTTCACACTGGTGAGATGGATGAAAGAATGACTGAGACTGTATTAGACTGAAAAGGTGGTTGCTGGAGAAAGAGCCAAAGGTGCAAACTTGAAATGAGAAGATATTTTAAGTGTTGATAATTAGGATTTTTTTATATGATACAGAAAAAACAAAATTTCCTCTCTTTAATTATTGTCAGATACTGATAGCTTAATGTGGCTGGTTTTAGTTTAGTTCTCAAATGGATTTTGGTCTCCTTTTTTAAAGACAAAGTTATATAGTTAATCTGCAAAGATAAGTAAATGGATCTACTGAATTATTTGCTGTTCTTACATACATTAGTTCCTTACTATTTTTTAATTAATGTTTCCAAACCTACTCTTGGAGGAGGAAAAATTTTCAATTTCCCTTATCATATAAGTTCTCATCTCTTAACTTTTAAAATATTTCTGACCAAAGCACACACAGGTTGAATGTCACTGAGGTTTGTTTGGTGGTGGTCTGGGGAAGTGCCAGGAAGAGAATTGGCTTCAGAGTGAATCTCTACCATTCAAATTAAGGACTTGTAAAATGGTTTTGCAACTTTGCTCCTTTGCATTTTAATTCATAATAGTGATGTTATAAACACTGTTAATAATTTTTTAAACTATAAAGAAAGCAAAAGGTGAACATTAGGATTCCAATCTCTTTTTTAGCAATCTGTATAGCTTTGTGAAAATGCTGGCACCGGTTTTCCAGTTTGTTTATATTGTATCTGATTTCAAGGTAGGAACTTTCAAAACAGAAACCCAAAGCAAGTTTTCAGGGCTGCTTGATGGAGACACAAAGTGATTTCAGTATTTTCAGACTGTAAACTGTTTAATGTATGGAGGTCTTTTCTTTATAAGTTGAGTGCCTGGATTTATTATAGCCCGATTTCAAAGATACTGAATCATTTCTATGTTGACAAATCAACACTTCATTTTCCCTGGGGTTTTTTTTGAGTTCTGGAAAAGTTGTTTGGAAAACAGCTGCAAATGTATGATAAGTCTAAAAATTGGATGTTAAATAGAAACCCCCAACATGTATTTTTATTCCTTTTGAGTGTAATGTTATTTTGATCAGTAGGATGATGGAAGTGCACTCGTAGGTGGTAAACCTTGAAATTGTTGACAGGAAACAGGAGAGCAGGAAATGAGAAAGCCTTGAACTTTTTGTCATCTAAATGGCTTGGAAACGACAAAACATATTGCATAACTGTTTGTAATGGAGCAAATGTGCACTCTGAAAGCAGTGCTAGTGATGCCTCAACATGCAGGTAGCCAGGCTGACGGGAGCATTAAAAGTGAAAACACTCTTTGTTCCTGATGTCAGGCATCCCAGACAGATGGAGCACAGGAGTTACATTGGTTCTACAGTTTTCATACAATTGTCTAATTAGACTTTGCAACCATTACCTCCCCATCACTTCCCTCTCTCCAGCTATCCCTCCCGTTGTTCCGTCCTCGCTGCGCCTCCGACCCTGTTTTTGGGGTCTTGAAAGACCCTGTGCTCTTCTTTTCTTCATTTTCCTCACTTAACCTCTCGGTCCTTTGGCATGCGTCCAGCTCTCTGAAACATCTTCAAGGCCTCTGGAGCAGCTTTGACTGGCCTTGCTGGATGCTATAGCTCCTCTTCAGTACAATCTTCATGAACAACTCGGGCTTTTTGTCTTGGCTAACGTTCCTTTCTTGTAGAAAACTCATAGAGGTGAAAACTATATAAACTGTAATTTAAAAAGCTTGTACAAAATTGCTAGAAAACTATATAATATAAACTTTATGGCATCACCAGGGGCAGCACTTCACAGAGGTTGCATTTCTTTTGCTCCATAGATAGTAAGAGACAATGCTTATAGTTGTTACAGAAGCAGCTGGTTGCAGTTACTGGTTTATTTATCCCTGTCAAAATGGGTAAGAATTACCTGAGCTGCCCATATAACTCTTCTAAGTACTATGGCTGTAGGTTCTAAGTTACTGAATAATTTGTGCACTGCAATTCCCATAGTCTTGTTTTAGTTTTCTGTTCTTTCCTCTGGGATGACTGAGAACAAGGCAAAGGCTGGCACAGATGCCAGGTGGAAGTGTCTTACTTAAGAGGAAAGAGAGTTGTGCTGTTAAAATCGTGTAGAATTGATTGTAAACCCGATGGTATCGTGGGAATATGAAATGTTTTCTGCTAGGTGGAAAGCTCTTATATTTGTTGTATGACAAAATTATTTATACCTCTGTATAGCTTGCAATGCAACAGCTTTTCGCGTTGCAACGTTGCAAATGTAAGTGTCCTTGCATTTTACCCAAAAAGTAGGTGTAAAGCCTGTGACTTTTTTTGCCTGTGACTTTTCAGTTAAATTTCTAGAAGAGGACCCTTCCTTTTCTCCTCACCTTTCAATTTCACTTTGTTTTTAAATTTTCAAATAAACCACCTTTTACCTTTTAGTAATCAATGAAATATACTTTAGTGTGCATGTTTATTGTTGAACTTTATTTAGTATTTCAAATATTCTATACCATTTCTTTATAGAAACGATTACAAAAAGAACTATTGGCATTTCAAAATGATCCACCTCCTGGAATGACTCTAGATGAAAAGAGTGTACAAAACTCAATTACACAGTAAGTATATATACTCTTTTATTTCTACTATGCTGAAAAGCCAAAGTAAGGGATGTTTTCTTCATGCCACTTTCACCAACTCTAAGTAACGTTGTGAATTTTTGCTTTTAGCCTAGGGAAAGAAACATTGTTCTCCTTAATAAGCATATTGCAGTAATGTGTTAGACACTTTCAGAAACTGGATAGTGATTATTAAATTTTTATTGGGCATTTTGCTGTCTAACAGACTGTCAGTTGGTAAAAGCTTCTGCATGTTTTAGAATAAAACAATTTAACAATCTTCCATAGCTACTAAGCTCTGAAACCCCTCCAGATTTATTGAAATAATGGAGTTGCTGCTTTAGAGTTCTGTGTTATTTGGATAGAATATGTGGCATAGCTGTTAATTCATATTACCATTGCCTTCTTTCTCTAAAGCAAGTGAAGAAAACTTAAAAAGCAGAGTTGTCTGGGTGCACTTGTTTGCACATTTCTCCCTGGCTTAGCTTTTTTGGTGATTCTAGAAATGGGAAGAGAAACGTGATAATAATCTGGGTCCATTGAAGTTCATGGAATTGGACTGGTTTTTTTAGGTGACTGAAATTAAAAAAATTTAGACTACGCTGACATTTCTTTTTCATACCTTTCTCAGGTTAAAGACATTTTAAAAATTCAGCAGATGTAAACATTTATGAGAGCATGGACCTCAGGCTGTATGTTCTGGACTATGATATTGGTTGATGGTTCACTTTAATAACAGCATAGAGGTGACGTCTGATGTTTCACATCTGCATTTTTGGTTGGTGGCGTTCAGACCATGTTACATGAGGCTTCTCTGAGCCTTGCATGTACTGAGTTAGACACTTATATTGCTTCTTAAATGTTGCTGATGAACAGGACTAAAACACAATGAAATAGCATTTCCCAGCATTTGGTACAAATAGAAATAAGGTGTTGTACAAGTGCTGAATTACAGCTTGTGTTTCTTGCTTTACTTTGGGTTTTCAAGTTTTCTGCAAAAAGGACTCAATCTAATATTGCAACTGTTTTTCACTCATTTCAACAAAAAACAGCTACGAAAGTGAAGTTTAGAGTAGATGGAAAAGGAAAGAAAATCTTGAAGGTTTTTTTCCTGTATGTGGATTTTTCTTAGTTTATCTCAGTTCCCAGAGTACTACTTCATTATTATTTCTGCCGTGTCAACTTTTATACCTTTCAATACCTTGCACATAAAAGCTTCCTGATTACTGTCAAGCAAGATTTTGAAAATATCCCTGTTTTAGAAGCTTCTTGTCACAAGTAACATACTTTTTTCCTTTTTGAGGGTTTCTGGTGTCAGGTAGCATGTTCTGAGTTTATTAATCAAGATACAGTTTGGACTGGTGCAGTAAAAATTGGTGTAACAATACTTGCTTGGGTTTTAAAGATGTTTGATAAAACAGTTCAATCCCATGATGTAATTGAGTCATTTGAAACATTAAGCAATCTTCTATTTTAAATACACAAGGATTAGAAATTTGAGAAGGCTAAACTGTAAAGCACACAGGAAAGAAGGGTTCCAGTGATTCCTTGAGCATAAACCAAAAGGAGCAAATGTCTGGGCAGAGTTATCTTCTACTTAGTAAACTATTATGAACACTTGAAAGTGGAAGTTCTGGATCACAAGCACCAATAAATCTAAAGCGTATTGGTGCAATGTAGATGTAAATGTAAAAGCAGAAGAAGAGGAAAGTGGTGTGGAATACAGACAGACTAAATCCAAAGTGTCTTCACAAAATTAAAATCTGGAACATATTCCATCCACCACTGTGCTACTGTTATGTGAAGATGCAGTCCTCTCGAGGAGTGTGGTAGCCAGCAGTTTTTTCTCAAAAAATCCCCCCAAACCCCAAAGAGCAACAGAGGGGAAGTTAAAAAGTGTGCATGGTTTGAGTCCACAGGGAGGGTATATATGACAGGAGGATGGAGAAGTTGGAAGTAGGATCATCAGAGCTGCCAGCTGGAGATGTCGACTTTTCTGAGCACACTGGTGTTCTACAAAATCTCAGCTGCCTTCTTGGAGTGAAGGAAACCTTATCTGACCATTTTTGTAATCTTGCTGAATTTTTATCTTTTCAAGTTGTTCAAATGTGTAAAACTCAATCAAGTGTGAAAAATGAAAATGAGAAAGTGATTCTTCAAAGGATTGTATTAAGTGATCAACTGTAGAACTCTAAAATGACAGAAGTTAGATAGCAGAGTGTTGCTGTATGTGTTGAACAATATGCAAAGCATCTATTTTTATCTGGACTAACACAACCCCAACAAAANCCCCCCACCCAACACCATCTTCCTTCTCCCGGCATCTCCACCTGTCAGTTACTTTCGTGTTATTATGATGGAAAGACCAGAAACAGGAAAAAATAAATATACTCTGATATGTTGAGGTATTATCTTTATTATAGTTGCAACTCAACCCTTTTTTTTTGTTTTACTTTTAATTAAATTAAAGGACCTTTTCCTTTTTATACTATTGGCTTTGCCACTTCTGGTTCCATTACCTGCCAGGTGCCATTTAATTTCTGAGCTTTTAACAGGTGTAAGTGCAAGACAAGCTTTGCCCTTTTGCCTTGGATACAGATTTTGTTTTAATAAATTGATGATGTTTTCCTTGACAGAAGAGTAAAACAACATGAAAAAGGATGTGTACTGGTTTGTTTCCTTCCAGGCCTGTTTCTTTGTAGGAATAAGCTTTCAAACTTTTTTTTTATTTGAGCTTTGTTGTCTCACATAAACAGCCATTTATTAGGGTCTGTGTTGAGTTCCTTGTTACATTTGTAATTTGCATCACTATGTCAATGCTTGTGTGATTGTTACAATGTTAATAGCTAATTTAGATTTGCCAGTGACTGACAGTTGATTTGATTAATCCTGTGCTCCAGGACTAAAACTAATAATTTGGCAGTCCACAATACTTATAACTTTTTTCCCTTTTCCTTAGGTGGATTGTAGACATGGAAGGTGCTCCAGGAACACTATATGAAGGGGAGAAATTTCAGCTTTTATTTAAGTTTAGTAGTCGATATCCTTTTGATTCGCCTCAGGTAACTGCTGCCTTCCTTGCTTAACACCACCTTCAGATTATACCTGTATCACATGCACTGAATATTGTGTCTTCCACATAGCCTAGTGTGAGGTTTAGTTACTTTAATTTGTATTAAACGCATTGCACTCATGTCTTTTCTTTTAAAAACGATTCTGCAGTGAAGTACAGTGCTGTGACAGTCTACTGGTTTCTTAGGAGGTGAAAGTAGTGTAAATTAGAGGCTTCTTTGAGGTTGAGGTTGATACTCATATCAAATAAGACAGAAGCACAGGGTAAAGTAGGAAGACCCCCTTTACTGTGATGTAGGAGCCAAGTAAGCAACAAATTGCTTCATCATCCCATCTCTTCTTGCTTTCAGTGCATGTTTTTCTAGTTTGTTTTTAAGACAGGCGTCTTCTCTGCTGCCATTATTAATACAGCTGAAGAAATACTGTGCATCTGTTAAAGATTCTCACGCATACATGACACGTTTGAGAGGCCTGCAAATAGTGTTAGAATTGAGGTATGAGATGCTGTGTTGCTTTCATGACAGCCTAGAGAACTGAAGGGACAGCAGAGACTGCAGAATGTGCTGTGTACATCCATCCCTCTGTCACCTGAGGGAAAGATCTCAAAATAAGGCTGGTAAGAGTAGGGTTCAGTTGTCTCCCCTGCTTTTCTGAAAAAGGAAGGAGAAAAGGAAGAATGCTTTAGTTCTTGTCTGGCCTGTTTCAGCTCAAAGTTCTAAGAGTGATCTCTGCAACTTCTCTCCTTGGTGATAAAACCGAAGCATGAGGCTGTGAGAAGCACTTAAACCATAAACACAACATATTTTTAGGTACCATGATAAAAACTAGGATGCTGACTTTTCAGTCTTAGGTTTTAAAGAACAAATGTCACCTGTGCTTCTGCACCTCTTCAGGTTTGCAGTGAACTACTCGTAGGTGATCCACAAGACAGCAGCCACTTTAATTAGATTCCAGGTAGGGGCTGCTTGCCCTCCTTACCCAACCTGTGTGTGTGAGTCTGTGCAATTTATTGTTAAGCAGCAAATTAGATCCATACGTCTATATTGAATTTTAGCACAGAAAAGAATTAAAAATTTATGTGCTGGGTACTAGGTTGTTGTAGATGACTGGAATTTCTGTTTTTAAAATGCCGCTATGCAGTAAGGCCACTCTGTACTACAAACCTTTGGGTCATAACTATCTTTCCTGCAAAGCTTCTTACTGCGACTTGACAGTTTCCATTTCTGCTGCTTAATCACTTGGTTGTTTTCTGCCTGTATGTTGTCTGTCACAGTATTCATCCTTTTGCTTACCTAGTATGCCTCGTTCTGGTTTTCATGTAAAAGGAAGGTATTAGCTAAAAATTTAATATAACTGGATTATGAAGGTAAGCTCTTCAATGCTTAAGAAATAACAGTTAAAACCCTATAAAAGATTATTCTGCATTCAGTTTTTCTTTCTTAGAAACCTGTCTGTCATTTGGCAGATAAATTAAGCTCTCTAATTTCAGTTTCCTGTGTGATGAGAGTGTTGCTTCTTTTGTGCTGTCAGTGATGAGGTGGATGTGTTGTGTACATGTTTACATACTTGTACACATATCTATATAAATTAAACATGTAAGAGACTTCTGAGTATTAGGAATGGAAGAGATTTATTTTGTCATTGCATAGAAGATGACACTGTTTTTTATTGTAAAAGACATCCAGGACTGTAGCACTGCTGTGAAGATTTCACTTTTACCTTGTATGAATTGGTCCTGAACCAACCAGCTATGTGTTGGACAAAAACTTGATGTAAATAGTTGTTTAAATTGTTTTTCTAATCTTTTTTCGACTGTGATATTTTCTTTTAATAGAGAGAAGTTGAGGTTCTAAACACTGTTTTTCCATGTTCATCTATGTTAAATAAAAATTTATTCAATTTGAAGTAATAATTTACAAATATCTCCTATCTGATAACAAACTTTGATTTCACAAGTCCTTTATTATGTACTTAATAAGATTGATGCATTTTAATTTTAGTCTTTACGCTGAAACCTGGACGAGTTGGCAAGAACTTAATTTCTGTTATGTCCAGGATTATAGAAGTAGTAATTGTGCTTCTTGATGTATGACATGGCTTATAAAGTCAGTAAAATCCAGTGTTTTGGCTAGGCAGCTGTGTTCCTTAGGACATAAAAGGCTGAGGTTGCGAGATAAAGAAGGTTTAGTTCACTCTGTTTACATTGTTACCTTTGCATTTTTTTATACTGTGTGAATCCCCATAGAAAATCCCTGTATTTAGCTGTTTATTTAACTCGTTTCATGAGCTATTTAGGATTCTATTGCTTATTTTAAACTTCATTTAATAGTTTCCAAGAATGAATGAACCTGCCATGGTAAAGTGTGTTATTTAGTGTAAGTGGAAATGGCAGACCTGCTTCTTAAGTACGATTACAATGTTTTCCTAAAAACAGTATAAGTACAGTTTTACATAAAATGTGGACTATAAATCACAGTTATTTTTGTTCTTTTTTTTTTTTAGGTCATGTTTACTGGAGACAATATTCCTGTTCATCCTCATGTTTATAGCAATGGTCATATCTGTTTATCCATTCTAACGGAAGACTGGTCTCCAGCTCTCTCAGTGCAATCTGTTTGTCTTAGCATTATTAGCATGCTTTCCAGCTGCAAAGAAAAGGTATGGGCTTTTTTGGCACTGTTGGAGTAGAAGAAGTGAAAAAGTTGATAATATTCTAATTTGCAAAGTCAAATTTTCATTTCTCCAATTCTAAAAGAGGCAAAACTGCCATATCTACGTTTCTACTACCAAAAAAATACTAAGCTAGAACTGCAAAATAAACAGTGCAGTAAGTACTTTGTTACTGTTTTCATGGTAACCTGCTTACATATCGTTATTGGAAAAGAGCAGTGAATGGAACCCATCTAGTTGTACTAACTGTGAAGTTCAATCATAGTTTAGGACAATTCTGTGTAAAGCTATCCTGTCTCTAAAGACAGTGTAAAATGACTACTGAAATGTCTTTAGTGCAGATGTTCCTAAGACATCTGTAGAATTTCAGTGATCTTGATCATTTTCATTTGGTCTTTTTGGTCACAGATCAGTGGCACTAATACCTTAGACCTTTCTGTGGAGAGACTGCCCTTTTGCTCTTGACCATTTCTTTGGCAGTGGGCTCTCTGTGGAAGTTAGATGTGGTCAGAGCTTGTCCATATGTGCTATCCAAACGTGCCTATTTATGTTGCATCCCAATCAGTCCTGGTCATGTGTATGTAGTTGAAAAAACACTCCAAAATGGCTTTGTATTGTATTCTCTCCTATGACTTTTGTTTTGTGTAACGATGATACTTACAAAGGAAACTGAATAATATGAAGTACAGACCAGGTATGGATGTTTTAAGTTCATGTCTTCACCTACTCCAAGCTGAGCCTTACAGGTGTGAATTGGATGTGATATATCAGAATTAGATTTCAAACTGTAAAGGAATTTAATTTGGGGATTTTTTGAACAACAGCTGTTTCTTTTGGACTGTCTTGCCCTCCTTCCTCCCCTCCCTCCCTCCCTGTATTGCCATACTGTTCGGTTATGTTTCATTAGTTTTTCTTTTGTAGTATTTCCAGTAAGAATTTGGTACCTGAACTGTTAGAGATTTTTCTTGACAAAGGCCTAGTCTTGCCTGTTACCTCATTTTCAGTGCCTTTCATAAGTTTATTAAAAAGCTCATGTGTTACAATATGAGGATTGTTTGATTATTTGTAGGTCTTTTCTTCTGTTGCAGAGGCGACCTCCAGATAACTCATTTTATGTAAGAACATGTAACAAGAATCCAAAGAAAACAAAATGGTGGTATCATGGTAAGTATTTAACTAGGACCAGGAATTTTTAAGTACTTTTCAGGCCGAAGGCAGTTAAAATATAGGAAAGTAAGATAGATGCATTCAAATCTTTAAAGTATATTTTTTTTAATTTCATAAAGTTATTAAATCCTGTTTCTGAGATAATCTGATGTGATATTTATATAATTTTAATAATTCCTGGTAGAAATTTAAATACATACTTATAGGACTGAAATTGTAGGATTGAGTTTGAATGAAAGTTTTTATAAACTGCATTAGTCCGTTACAAGTTTGGAATTGAGTAAGGGGCATGATGGTACTAGGTTTAACTCTCAACCCGTATTTTTGTTGTTGTTATTAACACTTTAAGAGCTTTTATGGTGTTGAAAAGATAGCTGTATATTTGTAAACAGCTATGTGTTTTAATAGATTTCTACTCTTAATCAGAATTTCCAGTATGAGACAGTTGACTGACTCAGTTATATTGTAATAAGATTCTCCATTTACATGATAAAGAAAAAAAACCCCATACTAAAATTGCTGCAGTGTCTGCAGTGCTAGTGTTGTGTTGGGTTTTTTCTTTGTTTGGTTTTGGTTTGGGGTTTGCTTTTTTCTTTTTTATTTTTTTTTCCTTTTCTTTCCATGTGTTCTCTGTCTTGCATTGTGCCATGTGGTTTCTTTCTTCAGCCTCAGTTTTTGTCATCCTCTACCCAGAGCTGCAGTTTGGCCGTATGTGCTTGTCTTATCCACTCCATTGGTGAGGAAAGAGAGAAGGAGGGGGTAGATTTGGACTGTGCTTTGTTTCTCTCCTCTCTTCTTAGCAATGCTTTCTTTGCTTTCCCTAGGAAAATTCTGTACAAATGGTAGTTATTTGAAACCCAAGTATTTTGGGATGTGTTACCTTTCGTGGAAGGCTCCATCATTGATGCCTTGGGGTTTTTTCACATATTTCTGGGATTTTAGTTTGTCTAGATAGTATCATAGTATCGTAAGGCATCCTCTGTTTTTCACTGGCTCCTCACCCCATGACATTTTCTGTCCCCTAAGTGAGAGGAGAATAGGCTTTCTGAGACAATGAGAGTTCATGACTAGAGAGGCAAATACCAAAGCCTTCACCCTTAAAATTCTTAAGATTCTTAAAAGCTCATGGATGCCTTTAACAAAAAAACCTTGTTTCATATTTGCTGAGACCCATTCTGATATAGGTTAATGTAACAGAATGAAACTCTGTTTCTCATAATACTGCAATAGTATCTCTAGAACAAGGTGACTTCAGTTTCAGTAAGAACAGTGCTGTACCTCGTGGAATTAGGATGTATTTAAGAAACTTGGGACTGTTTATTGTGTGGTTGTTTTTAAACTTGACTCCCAAGAAGAATAATCATATTGTCCATAAGGATGGGTTTTTCATCTTCACCAGATCATCTATCAGTCACTTTCTCTTCACTCTGTTTTATCTCTTGTAATGTGTTTGGTGCTTCTCCATTTCCAGTGTTCATTTCCCTTTATTGGCAGTTTTGGAAGAGTTTTCATTAACTTTTTATTTTCACTTGCTAGTTATTTTTAAAGAGAAACAAAGTTCCATTTATTTGCTTTACCTTGTCATTAAAATATGTTCTGTCTGGTTTTAATTTGTACTGGTTTTGTTTTGATTTAGAAGTCTGTAAAAGGAGAACAGTCTGCAGATA
This sequence comes from Serilophus lunatus, assembly GCA_013399895.1. Lineage (NCBI taxonomy): Eukaryota > Metazoa > Chordata > Aves > Passeriformes > Eurylaimidae > Serilophus > Serilophus lunatus. The sequence continues at coordinate 1,253,802 of VXBA01001109.1, read as the reverse complement.
CTACTTTGATTTTTTAATAACAACATTTAATTTGCATTAACCAAGCAAAACAGCAAATTAGTATGAAAAGAAATGTAGGTTATCAGACTCTATTATTTTGGCTCAAAACTGTCAAGGTGCTTATAGGTCACTGGACCAGTAATTTAATTACTGCGAAGTAACTGCACAATGGCTGTTTTCTGGGAGTGAGAAAACCCTACCTCTTCTCAAATTCAGAGCGACCTAAAAACCAACCTGAGGCAAGAGAAAGCAAGTCAGTTTATTTAAATAGCTTACACTGTCTTGCTTCATAATGAAAAGTTTGTTGAGCTCCTCCCTGCCTTAAATTCTTACTTTAAAAAATAAAACTTACCTCATGTCCACTTGCCAAAATTTTGTAAATGCTAGTCTTTTCCCCTTGAGTTTTGTGTGTCATTTTCTTCTTCTCTCAGTTACAAGTAATTTTTTTCTCCTATGTAGACATAGAGTAAGATTGTCAAGGCAAGATCTTTAAATTGTCAAGGTTTTCTTTAAGGTTTTGAAGAACTGGTGAGTTACACAAAAATGGGAAGTGCGAAAAGGTGCTTCTGTCATCTTATTTTCTGCTCACGCTTCACCTGAGCGTCACATGTCTAATCTTATGACTGAACCACACTTGTCTGGGTAAATGAGGGGAGGAAAAAACAATCTCACACAAGAAAGAAAACCAGCTGTCCAAGGGTAACCACTGGGTGAAATTAAATGCCAGTGTTAATACAAGAATGTGTGGAGGGAGATGCAAAGTGGTTCTGCCCCTTATGGTGTCAGCTAACCATTGGGCATATTTAGCTTCCATGTGATATTGGATCCCTTTGTTTTGAAGAGACAGGAAGAAGTCTGTCGCCTGTATTAATACAGGCGTTTGAAGGAAAGTACTTTTTTTCCAGTAAGTGCCTGGAATTTATTTACCTCAGAGCAAATAGTGTACAATTGGGAGCTGATATGTAAAGCAAACCCATATGAACACAGAGTGATAAAGTGGCACCTGGAGACATATTCTGACTTATAAATACGTGTCTGCATTTAAGTTGTTACAGAGTTTTTAATCTCTCATTTCATCCCTGCCCCAACACAGAACTTATTCCACGGGCAGAGTTTAGGAGCCTTGTTTGCTACAAATTGATGTCCTCATGAGCCCTTTTTAAGGCTTCTGATCTCTGATAACTGAAAGTATTTCTGAATTGTCTGCCCTACCCTATGTCTGTTTCAATTGTATTTTGACTTTCATCTGGAATTTCAATCTGAGAGTTGCTTGTGTTTTGTTAAAGACAGAAGATGGTCTTCCAGATGCAGTTTACTTGTGCATGCAGACTGAAATTAGTTTCATAAAGCTGTTGCCTGGTGTTGGTGTTGCCAGGAGGTAGATGATTTGGGGTATGTGTGTGTGTGTGTGTGTGTGTTAGGGTATGATGTTTTCATGTAGCGCCTCCTTACTCCTTTTGTGTTTGGGGTTTTGTTTTGGTTTTGATTTTGTTTTTGTCTTAAGTAGAAAATGTTTCTCTTGTATTTGGCCTAAAATTTTAGTACACCACTTCAATACCCCTTCTCATTCTCTTGCACCCTTGTCCATTTTTTTTGTTACATGTCCAGTAGCCTACTATAAAAAAGGTGATTTACAAGTAAGAATATTGATGACATAATGTTTTCCTGTGAGAATGTAGAATGAGGCTTCATTTTTTTAGGTGTGCTAGGTTACAAGTAAGTGCTTTATAAATAACCAGACGCTAAGTTTGCTTTCTGTTAACAACTCAATATTTGCTGTTAGAAGGTGCAAATATACTGCAGGTTGATGTGCGAAGGAGAATATTTAAAAGGGAGAGCATTCACAGATATTTAATAGGGAGCATAATGCAGAAAAGATAGACAGAATACACATTTTTGAAATATGTTCTGTCTAATCATAGTATCTAAATTGTAGTGTATATAAGTTATTTTCAGGTTTAAGCTTTTAGGATTATAGTAGTAACTTACTATTTTTGCATAATTCTGTCAGTTGTAGTTTTCTGTCGAATCTTGAGAAATAAATGAATATAGATATATATTTATATATATATAATGTTTAAAGGGTTGCGAATGCATCAGAAACAGCCCACTCTGCCAGCTTTTGTCCCTATATGTTGTTTATAAAAGGATGTCTGATAACTGGTATGGACCTGCTGTTCTTCAATGTTAAGCATATTTGATTTTTCATTTTCCAGGCAAGTGGCTTTCTAAATAGCAAGCGTGGAAATGACTGTCCTTTTAGTGGAATATTTGCTACTACTAATATATCTTTATGTACTTTGGAAGTTTGATTTTTGATGCTCTCTTTTTTCCCCTGAGTCATTATTGAACAAAACGACAGAATTATTCAATCAGCGTATTTCCACTGCGTGTTACTGTCTATGTTAGGAATTGTTTCTGCTTATAGCACCTTGCTATTTTGGAATTCAAATGTTTATATGTTTTCCATAAATGCTCTTCTTTTATTTTAAAGATGACACATGTTGATGCCACCATTTTGTGATCCTCGTAGCAGAAGATAGTCCTACTGAGAAAATGAGCACTTTGATCATTCAGTCTTTGAACTTTAACCTTTGACTGGAAGTGACCTATAGGCAATGAAGACTACTTCCTTTGACTGCATTTTTACTAGTGTGCATTCTGGGCGCATGTTGATCGCTGGTTCAGTCCATGCAACTGACATGCTTTTATTAGTCATACAGTATTAATGCAGGTGTCCAGAAATGTCAGAATAATTCCATTATTTTTATTTTAAGCTTTTGGAAGAATTCCAGGTCTTCATATATTGTGCAATAACATTGAGCTCCTTGGCGGTTTTGGTGCATCCATTGCCGGCAATGGACATTGTACCAGGGAAAGGTTTTGCTCCTGCCACAAAAAAGATTGACGTATGACAGAGCTTATGAAAGTTTTGGATATATTTGGATTATAAGCAAGGGATTGACAATTACCTTAAATCCAGCCCATTCTTTTATATTTGGATTCTATGCACTGTGACCACAAAACTAGTAGCATGAATTAACATGCCTAGCTGAAGGACTGTAATAAGATCATTACGTATTTATTAAATTGTTTATCTGCTGTCAAATTGTTTTGACATGGGCGGTTTATCGAGTGACATTGGCAGAGAGGTACAATGTTATCCCTATGGTGAAATAAAACTACTTTTTGTATATAGTTATTCATATCTCTGAAGCAAAGGTATGAGTAATTTAGGGTATGAGTGATTTAAACGAGAATTTATTTTGGAGATAGAGGATGGCAGTGATATAACTGACCTCGCTGCAGTCCGTAATTGGGATTGTAATTTGTACTTTAGAGCTTTTTCCAAATAGATTGCACACTGTTATTTCCTGCTAGCCATCAGCATGAGCCCTACTGCCTACACCGATATTTCATTTATTTATGTGTTCGAAAGCAATCCATATAACATTTTTTGTTTGCTTTCACTGTTTCTTTTGTGTTGTATGTCATGTTTGAATGTTACAAAACAATATTTTGATTGAAAAGCTTTGTCAGAAGATATTTTCATGTAAATTATTTCTTTATCTTGTAAGCATCATCTTGTCTTTTAATCCTGTACTATAAAAAGAAAAAAAATACATTTTTGACAGAGGCTTAAAGTTTTCACAAAAAAGTGTGGACCTTCTTATTTAAGTTTAGACTAAAAGTATATTTTCTTAACGTGCTTGTCCCACACAGCCATGGCAATTTTTCCAGGCTTTTACTTCACCAAAAAAGAAGAAGCCTAAAATCAGACATTTTTCTGTGGAGCAACATTTATTGAAATGATAGTTGTTCTCAGCACTCTGTAATGTTTTGATACTGCAATTAGGTTGTCTTTTTAGGAAGCACTTTTATAAACTTAATACCTTTACACATATGCAAAATTTCTATAATTTTTTTTTTACTGTTGCCTTATTGTTGCACTCAAAAAAAATAAATTAAAGCAATTAATGCATGAATGTCTAAATCGAGTAACTACTTGATGTAAAAACAAACAAAAGCAAAAAAAAATCCCTAAACCTAATCCAGAATGAATTGCTACAATAACAAACAGAAAATTGGCTGAAAAGACTGATTTTTTTTTTTTTAATCTGCTGTATGATAACTGGCAAGTTTTATAGCCTTGTACATACTTCTCTGTTACCTATTGTTTAAAGCATTTAAAAAAAAGTATAGATGCTTAACTCAGGGTGGATAGAGTTCAGATGGATTTGCTTCAGAGAAGTATTTTGTACAGCAACAGAACTATAGATACTGGCAGTGAAGTGAGGCTACAATATACTTCAGGAACTGCTAATTTTTTTTTCTACTGTACTGAAAATATCTCTTGGCCTTTAAAACTCAATGGTAAAATCTAGCTTTGGATATGAATTTGATGTGTGTATATATTTTCACAATGAGCCTTTGAAACATAGAATTCAGTTTCTTTTAGGAGCCAAAAAAAGAAAAGTTGTTTTAAACAAATGAAATACCTATGCTCCAAACTTTATTTTTGTGTTCATAAAGCTGGTTATTATTGGAAAAGAGCAGTAATCTGGTACTTAATCAGCATATTCATGTTAACTGCTCTGTACTAATTGAAACAATTGGCACATCTTTGAGAAATTAATGCATAAATGATTCACATAATGGATCCTGTCAAAATAGTCCACAGGGGGGAGACCTTAATGTCTGAAGAAATGGCTCAAGTATATCTCAGATTCAGTTATCTTTTTATATAGTAGCTTGTGAAACTACAATACATGGTTTCAGAGAAGCTTTATGACATACTGTATTGTATTTTATTGAAGATGGGTGTTGTAGTGCAAAGCATTATACATTTTATTGACCTGTGCTATCACATGGACTATAGTGAAGTTAAATAACCAAATTTATGCTGCTCTTTATTAAACTCCCACCCCCTATAATATACTTAGATCAAAAAAAATGCAAGGTAGTTTAGAAGGGAATGTACCTCAGGTCTTGTAGTTTACAGTAGAAATGCCTCCATTGGTTCTCTTGTAGATCTGTGGGTAAGTTCATCTGTATATATAGAGGGCCAAGGCAAAGTCTGTATACCACTCAAGCCCTCAAAATAATGCAACTATTCTGACAATGCTATGATGTCCTGAAATAGGGCTTGAATTAGATGAAGGTGGTGCCATCCTTTTCCTGGGGTGACCCTGTGTATGTAACTTTCTTTCAATTGCAATTTCTCACATGAAATGGTTACGGAATTGGCTTGAAATTATCTTGCTTTTATTTTGTGTCAATATTCATGTTGTTAAACACTTTGTTTTGTGTTTAGTGTCTTTATACTATAACACAATAAATTCTTGTTTTAAAATAGATTACTACCCTTGATTGGAAATACTTGTGGACCTTTTCATGGTGGAGTGCAGAACACTGTTCCTTACATTCAGCCATTCTTGAGACAAAGCTGTCAGTCATTCTAAAATGCTGTGATGCATATCAGAGGAGCAATTTGGATAACAGGGAGGTGTTTCCTCTTTCTCCAGAGAAGCAACAGCTGAAGGAAATAGCTTATTAAAAAAAATCATTAAGACTTAATGCTTTCATTTCTCATAGATAATCAAATAGTTCCTTATCACTGTTTGGTTTGGTTTGGTTTGGTTTGGTTTTTTTCAATATGAAAACCACTTCAAATATTGAATGGGATGCAGGATTCTTGTTTGCTTGCAGTGATGGGAAGAGAGTGTCTGTTACTTTGTTAGCATGTGTAGGACTGTTATTAAATCTCTGCCTCATACCAATAATTGCTTTCAGTTTTGTACAATATTTTGTTCAAGAGATGATGGCTTCCATTTTGTAAAAAAGCAAGACACTTCATACCTAAAATACATGTTTTTATGAAAAATTAAGTTTTTAAAATTTGAATATCTTGTTACAAAATTTGTTTTTATTTACTGTTTTCTTTAAAAGTCTGGTAAAATATACTTCACATCTTGGGTTTTAAAGGTACAATCTAAGGAGACCATAGAGTTTCTATGCCAGTAATTAAATTTTAAAGAGTAGAGTAAACAGTTGTTTGGTGGAAAGTTCTAATTATAATTGATAAGACAACTTTCCAGTCCTGTTTTTAGTAGGTTTTTTGCTATGTAAATATTTATTAAAATGAGTGATGCTTTAAAATCAGAGGGGGAAAAAAACTCGCCTGTGCCTCACGTGTTTCTTAGAACATACTCTGTTGATATTGAAAGGTTTGCAATAGTGCAGCTATATAGCTTCTAGGATTGGGGGATACTAATCTAGTTTTTGCCTCCTCTGGTGAAGCAGTTGAGCATTATGCTGTGTATGCATGTTCACAAGTCCTGATCATTCTAAAAATTAGGTTCAAATGAACTTCCTTTTATTTTAAAACGAGTTACTTTTAATCCAGATCACTGTATCCAATTTGGATTTGCTCTAATACACAGTGGTACCTAAATAGTTAGGTGTTGAACTGGATAAGGGGAATTAAGCTGCCTTAGTGGTATTCCATCTTCAGCTGCAGTCACAGGGCAGCGTGGGAAGAGAGACTTTGGATTTAGTTCATGTTCAGGTACTTGTTGGCTTATTGTTTCTAGGACTACTACTAACTTTCCAAACCAACAGGCTTTAAAACACCTTTATGAAACTGGAAGAATAGAAATATCATGAGCCTTCTTTTACTGTAATGAAATATAATTCAGACATACAAATTTGAAAATACTTAGCCTCTGCTTTTATTTACTTATAATAGCAATGCAGGGAAATCTCTTCACTTGCTTTATTCTTTTTCCTGTAGATTTTATGTGCTTTTTAAAATAGCATTTGAGGGGTTTTGTGCAGTTGATTCACTATAAAAAACAAACCTCTGGAGCTGCTTAAAGTGAAGGATTTTTAAATCACAAGAAAAAGCATTTCAGTAACATTATAGTTACAAAGCAATTGCTATCATGAAGTGTCTTCCATAGAAACCTCTGTGGGTTTCATTCAGGTAATTATTTTGTATTTAAGAAACAAAAACTAAATGCAATATCAATTGATTGTGGGGTGTATAGCAGTGTGGAGATAAGATTTATAAGCCTGTATCCACAGTCTCTTTAGTGTAATACTCCATAGGAACTCTTGAAGTGAGAATCAGTGATAGTAGCTTGGATTTTATTTAACCTCTTCAGTTTACATGCACTGTAACTGGGTCTTTTGAAATAACATTTTTCATTTCTGCTGGTGAAGAATTGAAAATTGAAAATCATAATGCTGGCCTCAAAGAAAGAGGTTACAATGTGAAATCTTATAACACTGACCACAGTTCTTTCCCCTCATGCTGGGCTCTACTCCTTCCTTTCCAGTCTAATGATTTACATTCCTACCTTACATCTGGCTGTATTGTCTGGTCTGCATCGAGATGATTTATGTTAAACTGATACGGAACCGATGTCAAAAAAGTGAAAAATCTTCTCAATTAGCAATTTGATCAGCTTGCTGCGTAATCAAGAGTTGCAGAGCTAGTGCAAGAAATGGAAAAGACTGTGCAGCTGGGGTTTGGGAGTAATGGCTGAAACGTGAATTACTAGAAACCTTGTGTTAAGCAGAAGCTGAGTTAGGTGAAATGGGAAGCCTGAGAGCTGGAGGTCTGCGCTCTGCCTGTAACAGTCTGACAAGGGACTCTCCTATGTATTTTAACTCTTATTTTTTAGTAAAAATTCTGAAGTTTGTTCCAAAGCCTTCAGGTGATATGTTACCTCTCCATTTTTTATGCCTTGAGTTTTTGTGCCCAGAAACATGTTGGCTTTTTGCATTTTGGGTTTGTTTTTTTTTCTTTTCTTTTTTTTTTTTTCAAAATAGCAAATCTGGCACTGCTCTGTGAGGATATTTACAGTAAAGACTTTCTCAGACCAACATCAAACCTTAATCAGAGTTACAGTGAAGCTGCTCGGAAAATGCTTCCAAAAGGAAGGGAAAAATGTTACAAATCAAATGTTTTTAAGATTAGATGGAAAGTCAAATATGGTTACAGTCTTCTACTACAGAAAACATTCGAGACACAGGTCTGCTACAGATCCTATTTGTCTATTGTATGCTTCAAGAGCAGGACTCTTGCACTGTGATAGGAGGTTTTCAAGACAAAACCGCAGTTCGTCATCTCATTCTTTCCTCTGAAGTTTGTGTTCAAGGGACATGAAATCCAATGGGTTTTATCTTAATTTATTATTTGTGCTGCATCAGTGAAAAGTGTGTGACAGCTGTCATTCTGACTGATGATGAAGTGTGAATATCTTTTGAGTCTCTCTTATTTTCTAAACTGTCCATATGTCTACAGAAAACATTGGTTGCTGTGTTTCACATGGATAGAATAAAGTACATATTTATTTATTGAAGATTGGAACTCTGGAAGAAGCAGTGTAAGAAATATTCATAACCAAATAAACAAGTGACAAAGATGGATCAAGCATCAAATCTCCTGATGATATAGAGTATATGAAAGGTTTTGAGTTTATGGGGGATGGGGTGGGGGGAGAAACTGGGAGCATCACCTTATACAGCTGTATTCTATATCACAGTGGGTTTTGGACTATAACTCTTTTAATCTTTTACATATCTGTAGATTGTCATCTGCCCCAAGCAGTAACTGTTGTCTTAAGCATTATGCTGGAATTGTAGGTGACTTTGGATTCCTTAAATAATAATCAGTCATTGGGAATGATCTTTGAAATGCTCCTGCAAATTGTGTTTACCAACACAATGAAGATACCATATGGACACAAGTAGGGCAGAAGTGAGAAAAGCCAGTTCTTGAAGGTCAAGTCTGATAACATCTTGAAGATTCTTTGAGAATTGGTAGCCAGTGTTGTGGTGTTTGGGATTTGTGTGCTTTGGGGATTTCAGTTTTGAGCTTTTTTTTTTAGGAGGACATCAGTAATTGCACCAAGCTGTAATTCTTATTTTATGAAGTTCTTTAAAATTGGAATAGGGCAAATACAGTGCACCTATGGTCGTGATGCAACTGAAGGATCAAGGTCCTGTATGAAAACCAGTATCAGTTTGTTGGGATGAGCTATACTAAGAAAAAACACTGGTCCTATCCAACTTTACTACCCAGAGGATGGATAACCCTCTCCAGGAACTGAGGCAATAGGGTTTTTTTGCATTTGCAATAATTTTTCCAGAAACCCTAGTAAACTAAGCAAAGTAGACTTCTGACAAGATTTTGAAGTCTTGCAGGTGAAAAATAATAATCTGTAGAAATAGACTAAATCATGCCTGGACACTACTCATGTCTTCCTGTTATCTCAGGCACTATTGGGGAATACTGTATAGGACAACTCTCTGGATTGTTCTAACATCTAAATACATCGTCTTCCTCTATTTGTTCACTATCATCTACTTTGTAATGTTGGGGTGTTTTTAACTCATTTTTGTGCAACGCTTTTTGAAAGTGAATGTTATAAAGGCTTACCATTTGGATGTTGATATGAATTGTCATTTCATCCAGAAGGCAGTTGTCCTTAACGTTAGTGACAGTAGTGTGCAGTATGGTAAGGCTTAGGTCTTCCTGGGTGATTTCTGACATGTAATCCATTGGAACTTTTTATCCATTATTTGGTGTACCTGGGTAAGTATAACAAGAGTTGTGTTGTGCCAGCCAGCCCAGTCTGGGAGTGTCTGTGCACCCCAAGTTTAATGTCTCGGGATTCTCTTTGGAGTAAACCAAAGATCTAATTGTAAGATTTGTGTTCCTTTGGTTAAGCCGATTCAGTACTGTTTTGTGGTGAGATGGCTTTCTGTGTATTTCAAGGCACATATTAATGCACAGTGCTTGATTTTGAGTAATGGGTCCTGTCACTGTTACAAGTTTGTTACGTGGTAAAGCATCTACTTAATTCCTTACTTCTTACACTTGCAAAGTTGTTACAGCAGGATTTGGCCCCTGTTGAGAGTCATCCTGCATGGTCTGCACCACAGAATGCTGCCTCTTTCTGTCATAGAGCTTTGTTTCTTGGTTTTAGTCTCCACAGTACTTCTATGTACATACAAAACATAGGTAATAAATCTTGCTTAGGACATGCATCCATCTGGGTTGATTTTAGTGTATAGCGATTGTTGTATGTATGTTGTATTTTACTTGATGTAGTGTCAAGGACCTTATTAGTCACAGTTTTTCATTTGAAAGTCAAGTTCCTATCAACATTTACATTTTCATTTTCTGAAGTTTTTAAAAGTACAGATAATGCATTAAAAATAATCTGGATAAAAGGAAGTGAGAATTTGCTAGCTTTTGTCTGGAAGTAGAACCTTACAGGCTGTCTCAAATTTGGAAGATGTTCTTTCTGTTGACTTTAGTGAACTATAGATGTAGTGAGGAAACTGATTTGAAAATCTTGGAGCAATTTTATCTATTTGTCAAGATGCAATGCCTTGTAGATTGCTTATGTTTTGTCCTAATATGTCTTTGAATAATCAAAACATTTTCAGATGTAGTGATGTGTCCCTAACTTCCATGAAGGGATGTAGGCACTTTGCCTGTTTGAACTTTCAGAGAAATTTAGAAATGTACAGATCTGTTATAGACCTTCCCTTTTTAAGCACTTTTATTTGGTGTTCCAGATTGTAGATAGGTCTTGTTCTTTCATTAAGTGAATGCTAAATTTCTCAAATTCTGTAGGGGTTTCCTCTTGCTTAAATTCAGCAACATTTAACCATCACAGAACTAGTGCTTTTGGTAAATTATTGGTTGGGTGGGAAATGTCTGGCTCAATGTTGTGTTTTACAGCAATATTTTAGTCCAAATATCCAGTTAGGGGATTTGTGCAAATTTTCAAAATATCCCAGAGCTCATATAGCTTCCAAGTTTCCATTGTCTGGCATAGCTAGCACATAATGGCAAACTGATGATTTTGTGACAATGCAGGATAAGGTTGGAAATGTTTCAATGACTGTTCATTAAAAAAGAATAAATAAAAAGTTCAAACTGCTACAAATCTTACTGTTTACTGTATTACACCTTCATATAGCAGTAGGATTTAGCCCAGCTCTTTTTGTCAGGTTATGTATCTGACAATATTTGTCCTTAATTACAGCTAGTAATTTATAATTTTGTCAGCAGACCCAAAAAATTTTACTAAGGGATGGGGTTAATTTTGTGCAAAAATTGTGAAATAATGTTAAGTCAAACAGCTTTAACCAACTACATGTAATATTCATATGATTTGTCTCACTCACAGAATACATTGTTATACTATTAGTTCACTGCTATGCTCTGAAAAAATTACAGTGTTAATTGCTGTAACATACATACGATGAACTCTTTGCACAGTAAACTCTCATAGAAATGGCTACTTTGTAGGTGAAACTGGGTCTTTAAATTACACTTGATGCAAGTGTAACATGCATAGATTCTGTATTTTCAGCTAATGCTGTGCCTGCTGTTTACTCAGTTACATTTCACGTGCTCTGAAGCTGTGTGTTGCTGCAGTCCCTGGAAGTAGCAGGAATTCAGTTGTTCGAGGAGCTGTTACTTAAAAAATGAGGCAAACTGAGAATGGAGTTAGTGTGTGCTGGCAGGAGATAGTACTAATGGAGAATTGGAGGCATTGGTAAACCTCTAAAAATAAACATCATTTGAGTAACAATGCTGCCAGTTGTCCTTGCTTTTAGTGTTTCCATTCATGAGATTCTATACTTAGGAGCATGTGTGGGCAATGCTTTATTATTGTTCCTATGGACTACCATGAGCCCTTTATGTAATTTACTGAGTCATGTTTGTAGTGCTAGTAACTTCTGAAGCTTTTTTCACTGGGACTGGGGGAGGGTAAACCCTTTTTTCTGTATGAATGCTGGGTTCAGCCAATTTTTCTTTTCTGCTTTTGCAGTTTGATTTCATATAAGGCTAAGGTAGTTTTTGTTCCAAAGAATAATAATTAAAAAATTAGTAATTTAATATAGGTTTAATTTACTGTATAAAATAATAATCTTGCCCGATTTCCACAAGTATTTTTTTTTTACTTCTACAAAACGTTAGAAATACAAGTCCTTTTCAACTTGTTTTGGGGTTGTTCCACTGCCCTGCAATAAAAGGTATTTACACTTTAATTTATACAGATGAGTGGGAAGCAAACAAACTATGCAGAATGGAGAGCATCTTTCTACTGATTGAATTCTCTTTGGACTAGTTGTATTCTTTTATCTCTTTATCTGTATCAGGTAAATTTAATTGGTAATGAGTGAAGTAATTAATTTTCATGTCCAACACTGGTCTTAACTTACTTCAAGATGTAAGAGGCCTAATCTATGTTTTCTTAGGGACCTCATCTGTTGCAGTCTGCTGCTTGTAGGTTATGATTAGGTGCAGTCTTTCACCAGCACAACTATGCCAGTAAAAGTAACTGGTGTTGACACTGATGTAGAGACTGATGATGTTATGGCGTCACTTTGGTTGTGTTTGAAATGCTGCTGTAATCTGTGCCTGCATTGAGAGGCCCTCCTGAGAACTTCCAGATCGGCATCATCCTCTCATACAACACAGTCAATGAAAATAGCATCACGTTTGGAGTTGTTTGAGGGCCTTTTTATGTAGTCAGAATGCTATCAGTAAAGCAACCCCCCCAAAAAACCTCCAGGCTTATAAATGGGAATTTAATCTTAATTCTTACAGAATCTGTTGCTGCTTTAGCCTGTAATTACACTTTGACTTTTCCATACTTCTCTCCTGAGAAAAGCCAATGCAGTCTCATCAAATAGCAATGGCTAGTAATGCAGAAATGGGCCATTCCTAAATGCTTGTGTGCTTTGTAATGGAAAACTGATACACCATGATCTTCAGGTTTCTAGTTCTGGTATTATTCTTGCTGATTTATCAAACTGTAGTTACATTTGTCTTCTTTGCTGTAGTCATGAGATGTGAAGCCCTAGCTGACCTGAATTAGCCTGGTTTTCTTCTATCATTTTTCTGATTTACAGTAGTAATCCAGATCATAATGTTGTTTTTTTTTTTTTTCTTTTTAAATCTGGAAAACACGTAGGATATATGAGAAGTTTCAGATGTTCATAATACATATGAACTTGTATTAACTCTCTGGACCTATGTACACGAAATTTATGCAGTTACTGTGCTAATTAACTAAATAAGCACAAGTATGCATGGTCACATTTTCTGTAGTTGTAAGAAGGTGAGATGAGTGTACAGAAAGTTTTACAGTACCTTGTGTTGAAAAGAAATGTAAAATTATGGAAATAGCTGGCACAAAAGAAATGTACAAATTAAAGTAGAGGCTTAAGGCTAGCTTTTGTGCAACTTTGGATGCATAAACCACAATAATGAATGGTGTGAGGTTTTTTGAATGTGTAATACAACTCCTAATGTTTACTATAAAATAATTCACCAGTATAATTCTAAAATTTCACTAGCATTATTAAAAGGGTAAAGCTTTTATTTACACAAAGCTTTACTGTTCCCAGCAGTGATAGATGAGAGCAATGTGAGCAAATAATTACTGGGAAATACAGTGCAGTGACCTGACTACACTTAGGCTTATTAATTGTACTGGGTTTTAATCAAATACAATCCCAAACTCCTGGCTTTTGCTTTTCTAATACCTTTTCATTATTGGAAAACTATTATTAAAAAATTAAGTGACCCATTCTTCTGATATTAAGCTATTAGAGCTTTTATTCAGATGAATAACTGACTAATGCAAATAATGCATTATTCACTTCCCATCGATATATTATGAGCACTCTATTATCTAAATTACACTTTTAAATTCAGTATCAAATATCATTAAGTTCTTAAATATATGAAAAGTATACAGCTACAAAGAGACTTTATGAAACCCTGGAACAGAGTTCTGGAAGAGGCTGTAAAATCTCCACTCTTGGAAATTTTCAGAAGGGAACTGATTAACCTACTGACTCTAAAGTCAGATCCAGCTTTAAAGCTGGTTCTAGTTTCAGGTGGCAGGGAGTTTGGTGGAGCAGACCTTCAGAGGCCCTTTCCAGCCAATAATTTTGTTAGTCTTCTACCTGTTAAATACATCACCGAGCATTTTCTTTGGGGATTTATTTTTGGTTTGGTTTGTGGCACCAAAGTGTATTGAGGGGTGGTAACTCTCTTCTTGATGACTTTTTTAAAATTACAATTCTAATAATAAAATATGTGAGTAAAAAGTAAAATATTTTGATTTTTGCAAGTCAGTGTGGAAATGCCAGCTTATTTTTTTTCTGAATCAGATTAAAAATGACAAGGCCAAGTGTCTTCAAGTGTCCCTGCACTCATGTATACAGACCAAATGGAATGTCTGTATCCTTTCCCCCAGTTATGTATTTGTGCAGGCATTTAGGCATTACTGTGGCTTTTTGTTATTTTCAAACTGCATACTGAATGAATTACTCCTATTAACAACCTGAGTACTGAAACTAAATTCTTGCGTCAGTCATGACTCCCTTGCGTACTAATGGAGTAGAGTGAATGAGTATATACAGACTATGCATCTTGTTTTCAAAACCTAGATGTTTTTGGGTTGTATTATGCTGCTTTTACTGGAGGTACTCACTAGCCTTTATCCTGTATCTCAGTAGTAGAAGAAAAAAACCCCAAACATAAAGGTACAGTAAATCTAAAGAAGTGATTACTAATGCAATTTAGTTGTTCATATATGTAAAGCTTCAATCATATAGGAGACATTTAAAAAGCTAAATAAAATCTTGGACTTAAAATTATTATGAAGTATTTTATATCCTTGTTTTATAAAGAATACGTATATGGTAAATTTTGAGATAAAATTTACTCTCGTATTCAGTTTTCTTTCATCTATATTCCATTTGCACCACAAAATTTTTATCAAGGTACAAGACTCTTCTGAGTTGATGCATGTATCTCAAGTTATGTTTTTAAAGTAAGCCTTTAGCTGGGTAGTAATAGCAGTATTATAAAAAATGTTAGGCATTGAAATAATAGCACAGATCAGGAGTTTTAGAGGCTTGTTGGAATTAGATCTGTCTGCTACTGACATTCATTGGATGCGTTTTTCAGCAAGGTACATACATGTATGCTAAATATATGTTATACTATATGGTTGTTCTTCAAACTAATAGTAGTAAGTAAAAACTACATGACATAAAATAACCCCAGAAACAAAAAAAACCCAAGAACAAACAAAAAATGTAGAAACTTATATGAAAGTACTGTCATCATTCAGCATCTGAGTGAACTTTACTCATGCAAAAACTTGCAGCAGCTTAATGAGAAGTACTTGATTATCCATTGTACATTGTATCACTATGTTATAGCAGAAGAATACATAAGGAATTGTGTTATACTCTTGTACTTCTGTCCTCAGTTCCTAAATTAATTAGGGGTAAGCAATCTCAGAAACAGAAAACAAAACAATGGAGGAATGAGAAGGGGAAGATGACGAGCTACCACTGCTGAATACAGGGTATGTATAAAACTCCCTTGGCAAATAGTTCCCAAAGTGTGTTTAAACAAGTTGTAAATGTCGTATTAGTGTTCTGTTCTATGAATAAAACCTGCTATCACTTTGATACTCAAAATACAGCTCTGCCACTGTCATTATATGTATCTGGTGTGTAAACTACCTACAATATGGAAGCTTGCTGCTAGAATCCACCTGGGTTCTATGCCTACGCATCCTGTCATCTTTTTTGCTTAGTACTGATCCACCTCTTTGGGTCAAGTCATGATTAAAAAAAGTTCTCATGGAATAACGGATACTGGAGGAAATAAGAACTCTGGATTCATTCTGATGCTGACTTACCTGTTGGGTTTTTGTAAAATTACATTTGCAATGACTAATGTTGTAACTCTCATAGCTATCATTAAAACCCAGTTGTGTAGTAAAAAGATACAGGCATCTTTTCCCCCCAAATCTGCTTTTGTTTCTAAGCTTGAGGAATTTTGTTACTGCAGTATATCAAATCGGGCAGGAAGACTGCTTCAGGTTCTGATGCTTTTACCTTGCTTTCACATAGATGTGAAAATTCCTGTTTGTCTCTTACTTGGCAAATAATTACTTGAACCAATCAAGAAAGCAGATTTTTACCAAAAGAAAAAAAAAACACAAAAAAACAACAGAAAAGCAGATTTTGGATTTAACTCAGAAATCTTTTAGTAATGAACAATGACCTGGTTACTTTAAGATAAAAAATTTGAATGTTATCTTTTTAATGCTTAAGATGGTCAGAAATTAATTTCCTTGATCATCTTTTCTTTTATTCCTCAATTTCTAATGTAAATGAAGACCCTCTTTAGACTTTAATCTCAATTTTACAGAAGCATTTTTTTGTTTCTGCTTTTTTGACTTTTCTGTGTAGTTCTACCTTCTGTAAAGGATGTTCAAACCTGAAACATGGCAACAAGATTTTATTTTTATTATGATGGCAAAACCATAGGACTCTTGTTGGCTGGAAGGGCACGGAAGCGCAAGGCTGTCACAAAAAATGCATCAAGGTAGCAAGGGCTTTATGTAGCTGAGCCCTGGCCGTGTGTAAGGAGGGAGGTTTGATGCCCACCTGAGGCGGGAGGAGGTTTCAGAGCTGCACCGTGGAGTCTCCGTGGCTGAACCTCCGCAGCTGCAATCCCCGGCCCTCTTCGCTGCAGCCTCCTCCCTCCAGGCAGAGCTGTAGGGCAGCACACAGCAACTGCATCAATTACCTTCCCCTTCAGAAACATGATTTGCCCTAATTCTACACAGAAGAAAATTCCGACATAAATCGTGTTTATGAGTTTTTGGCTTTCTTTGAAAACGGGTCTCGGAGGGGAAAGGAGGTGAGATGGGAAGCACGTTGGAGAGTTCGCGGTCGAAGCGAGAGCGAGATGAGTAACGCCAGCTCGAATAAATAAAATCAGGCCCGTTCTCTGTCGTGCTGTGTCGTTTTCCCCTCCCCGCTCTCCCTGTGTTACCGCAAGCCATTATTTTCCCTTCCCCGCACGAAGCCTCGCTCCTCGTTCCGCCGCCCGCAGCCCGGGCCGTGCGCGGCGCCCGCAGCCGCCGCCAGGGGGCGGGGCACGTGCGCCAAGCCGGGCTGAGCCCGCACGGCCCC
>VXBA01001109.1:1004924-1235722 GCA_013399895.1 Serilophus lunatus | reverse complement strand
GCGGCGGGGACCGCGTAGTGCGGCCCGTGTGTATGGATTGGTACGTGTGTGCTCGTCAGCCCTCACTTCGCACATCCTGCACTGCCCCCGAGACTTCGGACAGGGCCCGAAACTTTGCCATCAGTGCTGGGCTCGCCCACTCCCAAAATGGATGTCGGCATCCCTTCCGAGCAGTGGGCAGCGGAGAGGTTTGCCGGCCTTTGCCCAGCATGAGGGTTTTGAGGCCGTCGATGAGGTGGGACCCGGAGAGATACCGCAGTGAAGTTGCCCAGTTCAGGCTTCCCAGGGGCTTGGTGGCGATTTCCCAGTGTTCATCTTGAAAAGTTCATCTTGATCACAGCCAGGCCTGGAAGTCACAGCCATGGGAAAGTGTGGGCTGCTTGATGTGAGCTGTGAGGGCAAATCCTGCAGGAAAGTTGTTTGGCTTGTAGTGCCCAGGGGCCCACCCAAGTCAGTGATACACTGTAGGGAAATTTTTTGCTTGGTTGTCTGCCTGGTGTTGCCTTACGGCCAGCAAGCTGTTTCTGTGAATACACAAGGTTCTCAAGCCATGCTCGGAATGCTCCCCGTGCAACTACTATGGTACTAAAAAAAAGTTTGGGCTGTACAAAAGAGTAGATAAAGTGTTGTTATTGTAGCCCCTCTCTTTGCATAAAACACTGTCTTGAACAGCAGTGAGGGATGTACCTGGCACAAGGCACAAGTTGCAAGGCACAAGTTAAGGCTGTTTGCTCTACCATAACTCGATGTAATTGCAGTGCACTCCTGGCAGTGAGCATGCATTGGTACACCTTGCTTCTGTTACTAGTGGCATCATCTGCACCGGAGTGAGGTCTTCCTGGGCTGTGTGGTAGTTCCAGGTTAGTGTTCTACATCAATGTAGTAATATTAATGTATTTAAGTCATTTCCTAACTACAGGGAGCTTCTCTACAGGCTTTGTTGTGACATTGCTGCCTGTGTAAACAGTGCCAGGCTGACAGATTTCTGAATGAAATCTTTTTTTTTTTTTTTTTGCTAGAAAGTCAGCAGCAATGCAAGGTTTCCAGTGCTGATTTCCAGCCACTGAACCTTAGCTTTGACCTAGAAAAAGTCTCAGAGAGATTTCTGCTCTCGCCTGTCATTGCGAAGATTCCTATTGCTGCCAGCTAGGAACAGGACTGAGACTGCCTGCTTGTTCACAGTTTTTGAGGGGAAGGGACGATTCAGATCTTCTTTTCTTTGCAGACAACTTTTCAACAACGTTGTTCAGCTTTAGCAGAAGTCATCCAGTTTGGATTCTGCTCTGGCTGTGGTCTGGAGGACAAAGTCTTTATACATCATATATCTTTATACACCTCATTCCCCAAGAATCATGTCAAAGTCATAAATTTGAATAGTCTTATATCCTGAATTATGATAGTAAATTATAAACAAAATTTTACTTGCAGGAAAATCTGATCAGAAGTGTTTTAATGACTGAACCAAGTTTCAATAAGCGTTTAATTCAATCAGCCCCTTCCCTGGGGGCAAAGATCTGGCTTGATTTTCCTACACTTGTTTATACACTTAACTCCACCGTAACCTTGTTTTACATTGGTGTGAATGTGGAAAGTGAAACAAATACTGGGTATTTTATTTGTTAGGTGTCATGAAAAATGACCTTGGGAAGATTAGGCAACAGGCCATAGTAAAGCAGATCCTCTGATTCCAAGAGTGCGTCTCTGGCCATTAGGAAAGGTGCACCTGTCATGCTCTATCCAGACAGTTTGTTTTGGCCTACCCAAAATACATGGCTATTGACTTGTCAGTCTTTGAAAACACTGAAAAACTCACATCAATTATATCCAGTCCTTCAGCCCAAAATGTATCTTCTTATGATATCATCCCATTGGAGAGCTGGCCTTATAAATGAATTGTGTGGGTTTTAGTGCCCTTTTTTTTGGGTGTATATTTGACGGATACATGTGCACAGATTTTCTCCCACTGAAGTGCAGAACATCTACTTCCTAGTGTGGGTCTCACTGATGTGGTGGGGAAGGACCTAACTCTGCACTTTTCAGGGTAACTGAAACAATATAATGTCTGTTAATGAGCCTCCAAAGTTTCACTTTTCCTTCCTGTGCTTCCCCTGATTCCCTATCAGCAACAGCAAGATCTATGGGAAAAGAGTTAGGCCTGTCTTTTGCGAGAACCAATTATTTTGCGTTTGGATCACGCATAGCCTGTGCTTTTCACAATAGTTCTTGAATTTTCTCTCTTTTCTGGAAACAAGAAAGAAAGGCTTCCATTTGGTTGAGGGGCATAAAGAGTGCAAGGCAGGATCCTGCAAAGGCAGGTCAGGGAGTGGGGCTGGCAGTTTTTCTCAGGAAGGAGAGGATATATGGTGAAAGAGAGGGCATAGAATTGGTGGAAGTGTATGAAAAATTCTGAAGAGAGGAAATGGAACCTGTGTGTAGCATAGTTAATATACATGCACACATACATATATATATATATATATATATATGTGTGTGTGTGTGTATATATATATATAAGTCAAGAGCTCTGCATTTAAGGGTCTGCTCATTATCAGCACTGAGTCATGATCAGCATTATCCAAAGTATGTTTGCATTAAAAGATCAAGAGTTCAGTAAGAATCTGTGAGATGTCTTGTCAGGTGTTGTTCTGGAAACTATTTAGAATTAAAAAATTGCTTGTCACAACTCCTAATGTAAAAATGAATTTTGAGAAGCCATCTGTGGTAGTGTAATACTAAAGTCATGTCCATGTTTGTAGCTGCTAAAGTTTGTTCATACTTCATCTCAACAGCAAGTGTTTTGTGGTTTGGGTTTTGTTTTGTGGGTCTTTTTTGTTAAGCTGGTAGTTCTTGGAAAGTTTTCCAGTAATGAAATGTGTGCAGTCCATGGTCACAGTGTGTTCACCTGTGTCATACTACGTCTTTTCATTTGCTTTAGTCAACTACACATCTCTATAGTACACCACTACAGTGTTACAAATTTATTGATAATTAACCAAATAAAATCAAATCATGAAATTTAATTTTTTCCCTGGTAGGTAGCACTTTTTTTTCTTCATGTGAAACTATTTCATGTTGTGACTCTGGTATACTTCTGTATCCCCATAGTCTTCTAATTTGGTCACTATTAAAATGATGGGAGGAGCCCTTTTAAACTGATTAAAATTCAATTTTTGAGCTCAGATCCCCACTGATGTTTGGAGAGGTCCCTGTTTATAGCCCACAGCCAAGTATTATGCCAAGTATGGGTTAACCTCCTATCCTTATTTTCTAGGATAAGAGCTTACTAAGATTTTTACCAAACTACCACATGCTTACTTGAGGGGTATGTTTAGGGTATCGTCTTCTCCTTAAAAATTCCAAAGGATCATAGTGGCCACGCTTCCAGTTTTGCTGCCTGCCAGCTTTGAAGAGGCTGTTTGCCTCCAGGCTGAAGGAAACATTTTTGAGTGTGGGAGACCAGATTTTCTGGAAAAGTTTCTTGCAATGGAAGTGGTCGTGTGTTGGATCAAGAAGAGTTCTTTGAGAGATGAGGAGCCTAATTTTTATTGCTATTGCTGGTCTTAGTTTCTTGTGTTTTGCACCTGGATTTGCATTTCACAAAAAGAGGATCCACATTATCTTTTCTTCACTCTTCAACTGTCCAGTTTTAACCACTTAGAGCCATAAGCAACTGAAGATCCCATTTCCAAGAACTTGATGGCATTGTCATTCGTGGGGACATTCTGGATGTGGGTTTCCAGGCAACCTTAGGTATTTGCCTAGTCCCAGGGGAAGATTTTAACATAGCACTTTTCTTCAGCTGTTGCTTACAAGACTCTTGTGGAACTGGCCATTCCACAATTTACTGTCAGTGGCAGTTCACCAAAGGAGGTGGCTTTGGAGGCCTTTTTTTCATGTGACCATTAAACTACCTGTAAAACTTTGACTCTTATTTGTGGTTTTCTTCACATCTCACTGCAGTCAGAGCCCCTTGATACTTTCTAACATTCACCTTGGTTACAGGAAGGCATGAGAGCAAACAGCTGCTGTGGGTGGTGAAACTTAGTAAGTGGACTTAAAGTATTTTAAAAGAGATGTAAACAGCAGCTTGCCCATCCTGGATTTGAAATTGTTTCTTTTCTTAGACACAGTCGTAGTTTGAACCTTTTCAAGGCTTTGAAACCAACTCTCTGCTCCCTAGGAATTTTGACATTAGCGCTAAAAAATAAGTGGTTTTATTTGCTATCATTGTGAATATTGTCTGGTACTATTTACCTTTGCTCAGGCACCTCAGGCTCCTGATGGAGCAAGGGAGACGTAGTTACTGTCGGACTGATATACCTGATGTATCCCCAGGATAGGGCAGGACAGAGCAGTGCAGATGAAAAGGGTTAGCTGAGGCAGTTCTATTTCCAGGGCCTACTCTGTTTTTCAAATGTGGGTGTCTTCGTTGTTCTCAATTTCAGAGCCCTGCTCCACAGGGTCTACACTTCTGCCTAAGCTTCTGCCGTGTTGTGTCATTGCATCCCAGACAGATGTTGGACAGATGTTGGGCTGAGGGCACTACCCTGGTTAACAAGGAATGTCTTTTTGCAGGAGGTGAGACTGTATTAGGCATTACTATGTAGCCAAATAGCAGTCATTCTGTTGGAGATCCTAGCAAATGGGATCCTCCTTCCTTTTGGAAGTGCCTTTTGTTTTACTTGATTTTGGTCTTGAAGGTAGCTTAGTAGTGAACACAAGTGTGTTGTCTCTGCAAGTTCAAAAGCAAGTTTGTTTTTTTACTGTAGCTTAGGGTGGTTCCAGAGTCGAAAAAGTTAACTACCCTGCTGAGTCTAATGGCCCTGGAGTCCTGAAAGTACAGAAGAGGTGGGAAGGACATCCCTTTGAAGGGCAGCTCAGAGCATCATCAACCCATCCGTTCTGTCTCCAGGTCATGAGACTATGCTGTTACAAAGAGTCTTGCCATTCCTTATATGTGTAAACTTCTTTTTCACTTTTGCTCATTTCTAGGTGCTGTTCCCTATTTAACAATTTCATGGTACAACTGAATTAGGTTGTACTTTTAGCCATAGATGTCTTTTGTTTTACTTCTGACTCTATCTGTGCAAAAATACTTGAGAGAATTCCAAATTTTAATTCACAGTTTGTTTACATTTTTTTCCCATAGTAGTTATGCTTGTAACTTCCTTTGGTCTAGGGAAACAAGTTGTTCTGAATCATCAGCTATATGGATAAAGATTTGCTATTTTATGATATATCCTACTTGGTATTCCTAAACACGAGGACGTAAGTTGGAGGAAAAAGCCTGTTTTTGTCATGCTAGTTCTGTGCCCTCATAGTGAGCTCAATTTGAACCAAATACCTTTTCACCAGCACTCTTCCTTTCTGTTGTTGGTTGTTACTTTAGTATCTTCCTTGGTGATTCAACTCCAGAAATTAACTTTTTGCCATCTTGACAGTTGTGCACAGCCTCTGTGCTGCAGCAGAACGTGTGCTCTGTGTGTGGCACGTTTATAATGTGTAGCTAATGCTTTGCACTGATCATGCATCCAGCAGTTTTTCTTCAGTATTTTTTGCCTTTGCTCACTCTGAAAGGATTTGGAAGTCTGACACTAGGATTTTTTTTCCCTCTTCCTGCATTGTCAAAATCTTCTATAATCTGTAGTTTCTTCTAAAGATAATAAGTAATTTATTTGATCATGTTTCATTGTGCAACTCGATAATTTCTGTCCAAAGCATGGCATTGCTACAAGGAATCAATAGGTGATTACTGTCCTGGTGAACTTGGCTGTATTGTTGATGGTTCTTTTCATTCTCGGGGTGCCTGAGGAGCCTTCATTGATAGCTGCTTGCTGCATGCAGCAGCTGGATTGGTTTTCTCTTAATGTCTTCCAGGCACGTGCCTCTTCCCATCTTGTTTGCTGGAGTCCAGTGTTAGTTGCCCCGGGTCCCCACTGGCTGTGTATGATCTGTCCACTTCCTTAATTTTTGGACTCTGTTTTCATAGTTATTGAGTCAGGCTCACATCATAAATTCTGAAACATTTCAAGATCTTGCCCCCAAACATAGCATCCCTAAATTTAATTTTCTCTGGTTGAAAATTTGGATTTTGTGCTTTCCTTCAGTCAGAGCAGGCCCAGTGCAATACTCAGTAATTGTTTTACCTTTATTAATTGACTGGAGAGAGCTGCACTTAGAATAGGGAGTAGGCTCTTGGGATTCACTGCAGAACTCCTGATCTGACAAGGTTCTCTGTGTCTGTGAGCAGAGGCACCATCCTGTCCCCCAGTGAGCAGGGAGATAGTCTCTCTATGAAATGTATGTCAGCATTGTCTTATATCCAAGCATTGCAAAAACTGCCTGTGGAAGAGTTGAGAGAAGGGGGAACTCCAGGAATGATTCATTAACAGGAGATGGCAATTTGCCCCCATCTGTGTCTGGGAGCTGGAACTTCTTGAAAACTTCAAGGTGGGCACTCATTGCTCTAGCTGTGAAATACTGTTTTTGTTTAAATACACTCATGGTGAAGAAAAAAGGCACATAAGCCAGAATTTTATCAACTTCTGACAATAGAGCACAACACCTGTTGCTTTGCCTGCTGAAACCTTCCCTGGCTCTTGCAGCTCTTAAATACAGGGATATGAGGAGGGCCAGTAGCAGAGGATGTAACTTTTTTCAAAGAAAAAGGCATGTTTCTACTACTTCATGAAACTTTGTAACTTCAAATTATATCAGGAATAGTTTGTCACAGGCCATCAAGGAAAAGTGAACTCCTTTAATAATATGCAATTTCTGCTTAGGGCATGAAATGAAGAAATAATTTTTGCCTGCATCAGAACAAAATAACAGTTGCAGGGATGTTTTACTTAGAATAAGAGAATTTTGTAATTTAAAATCAGCCAAAGCTTATTGCGGATTCTAGGAATATAACTACTACTTGCCAGCACAAATTGAAAAAAATACAGCTTTTAGAAATATTTATGAGAGAATTTTCAAAATAATAATTAAATAAGAAACCAGGCTCTTGGAAGGAGCTCTAATTAGACTCCAACCTCACAAATAAGGAATCAATTACAGCTTTGATGCAAACGTGGCTGCAACAGCGGTGTGTCAAGTCTGAGTCATTTTTTTTTACTTGCTTAATCCCCATCTACATGTTTAAGAGGATGATTGATTGTTAAACTGGTGGCTTAGGCTTCCCTTCTTTTTGGCTATTTTTCTTCAGGAAAGGAGAGTAACTCCTTTTTGTTCAACTTGAGGTGAATGTGGCTTACCTGCATCTGCAGCAAGGCGGAATGGTGACCTCTTAATCTTTCTAAAAGTGTTAGAGATGTGACCGTGTGTCACAGAGTGTCTGGGGGAGATACAAGTTTTCTGTTTTCAAGAAGTCATTAGTGGTTCTCAGTCATGGTAAGGAAGAGAGCTGAAGGATTACAGTACTGGACAGCTCTTGTGCTTTGGGTTAGTGCTTGATCCCAGCACTAAATTGATTTTGTAAGCAAATACAAAGAAGGATTGTACCCTGTAGTCTGTGGACAATGTGTGTGTCCTGCCTCTGATCTGTAAGGCTTTACAGCCATCCATAAGCTAATTTTTGGGATCTACCTTAAGTTATGATGAGTTTTGGATGAGGAAGACCTTCCACAGAGAAGGCTCTGATGATCACCTTGCTGTTTCATGGAGAAGTTTTGCATTTTCTTCTCTGTAATAATTGAGGGTATTCTGGCTTGGTCAAAGCGATGGCTATGTCTGATCCGGTATTCTATCTGGATGGTCTAGAGTCTTTCCTGGGCATAAAAATTTTGGCAATGTGAGAACTGGGTTAGCTCATATTGGCTGTTGGAAATTTCCATGGATTTTTTACCATCTGCTCTGTTTTCTGGTCAGCAACAAGAAATTGAGGCAGACTTTCTGATGAGATTATCTTTGTAAGGTAGCAACCACTGATATAAACCAGACTGATTTTCCCTCTTGGGCTTTGGGTCTTAAGCAGATTGAAAAGCTTTGAGATGCCAAACTGCCTCAATTTCTGATACAACAGGCTGACTGTCTTTATCTTTCAGTTTTCTTCTGGCATCAAAATCTTTGAGTTGATAATCTGGTTGATCTCCCTTATTTCAATACAGAATCGCAATCCTTCTTTACATCATGGTTCAAAACGAGTATTAACAAAGTTTCTCTACTTAGAAGCTCTGTTTCATGTCAGTCTGTGAAGTCTTCAGTTGAGTCTTCAAGTGCCTGTCTGGTATACACGGGACCTGACTGATTTCTCTGTTAAAAGATAAAATTAGACTTATGTACAGGCTAGGCTTGCTAGTTTTGCTGTACACAGTAAGATGTACTGTGGCCTGAGTTGCTCCTTTCTCAGCTTTTTTGTGTTAGCCTTGCTGTTGCCAGGGGAGCAAGGAAAGAGTTGCATTCCTGTCTGTCAATATGCTCCACTTTCTGTTAAGTTTCTCTTATTACAAGTTTTTATACTCTTGCACATGCAAATGCGCACAATTACAGCCCGTGCCCTAGCCCCTGCATTTTCCATCATTCCTTACAAAAAAACCATGTCTTAGGCAAATATATTTGGTGTGGAACCTCTTGCAAGGGAACTTATTTACTTATGGAACTATTTTAATAAAGTCCATGATTACTTATTTGTTGAAGGCAAGTTTGGCAGTAGACTTTGGATAAGATTCAGTTGCCTGTATTGTGGCTCCTCATGCAGCTTGAGACTCTAAGTTACCCTGTCTGCTCCTCAGCTGCCAGTCATCTCTGTGGTTAGCTAATCTTAAATTAGAAGGCTACTTGTTGATCACCTTGAATATTTCCATGAGTCTGCTGGCTGTACTTACTAGTGGTGTAATACATTTCTTTGAACACGTCCATTATTGCCATGTCAGTGCCTCTTCATGTTGGGGTTCCTCCGAACTGTTTGCCATATGCAGTGTCAGATGTAGCAGGGTCTTCTGAGAGGATGTTTGCTTGCTGAAGCAGCAGCTGATGGATTAGACATGTATCCAAATGTGATATCTCAGAACATCTCAGTTGGCACTGGTAAACCATGGTAATTCCATGCTGTATTTTCTTTGACTCCAATGGGAGTTTAAACACCTTGCATATATTTGTAAACGTAATTACAGATATCTTTGATGCTTACTCGAATCCTCATATCTCATTGTACAGGAGTGCCACACATGTGGGTAACTGCTGGTGTGAGAGGCACTGTGCACGTAGATGGTTTTATAGATCACAGATTTTTCATATTAGTTACTTGTCTTTTGCTGTAGTGGCTTAAGCAATTTACTACATCTAAAATTATATTTATTCTCTGATGTATACTATGTATTTCAAGTTGTATGAATCTAATTTTGATTTCAGGATGAGACTTCTGTTCTAGCCCTCTTGCTAACACATCATAGTTAAATGGTAGCAAAAGTCCCCACCTTTGGAGATTTTACTGATTGAAAGAATCTTAGTTTTTAGTCTTTGATTCCATAATTAGTTACTTTGTCTGGCTTGTCTTTTTCCTTTTCAAAATTAGACAAAACTAGTGTAAAGAGAGCTGTTAGAAAAGGATGGAATCATTGCAGGTATGAAAATGTATCTCCATATAATGATTTTGTGATTCTCTGACAATGGTAATGTGGTCATTGATTAAGAGATTCATATGCTTTATGTAGCATCTTGGATCAGCATCATATTGGAAACTAGGGAACCAATATGGCTTCATGATGAAAGAAGTCTGCAAGACAAAGCAGTTTCTGTGTCAGTTTTCTGAGTCTTAAGTCCTTTTTTTGTTGTTATTTTCATGTACTTGTCCTGTGTAGTAATTCAAAAGGGAACTTGAGCTGACTGCTGCTTCAAGAAGTGGCTGAAAAATGTGAGTAGAGAATTTTTAAGCTGTTCAATTTCCTACTTGATTTTTTTTTTCCAGAAATGCCTTCTTGCCTTTTCTCAGAAAGCTTCTTACTGATTGTACATAGGAGTTGGCAAAGATAGCCCTTCATGGGCAATAATATCTGAAAGTGCAGTGGGATTGAATGTTTTGACCTGGCATTCACCGCAGCCTCTTGGCCCTTCTTTGCCTCCCCAGGGCTTTATCCGCCACCCTTTTCTGCTCCAAGAGCAGAGGAAAGCACTTGTGTGGAACTGTAGTGTTGAGTTAGTCTTCAGGGGCTGGGTTAAACACTGAGCAAGTAGGGGAACCTTTTGGTAAGCCTTGCAGCCCCTTGAATTTTGAGTATTAGTCCCTAATATTGTGTGTCAACTCACTTTCCTTTTCTTGTGCTCTTTTGTCTTTGGTTGTGAATTATCAAAACAACCAAAATAAAAGAGGTAGTGATTCCTCCCTCCACCCCCACCCCCCCTTATACTTCAGGAAAGTAAAATGCTTTTAAGGCATAACTTCACTTGCTGTCATGTGTCAATTAGCTGGTAGCTATGTCCATATTTCCACTGAAATTAAGATTCTTTAGTGTAAGGCACTGTAAAATAAAAAAAAAAAAAAAAGAAAAGAAAGCAAGCTGCAGATTTCTGAAGATGAAATTGTCAGGGATGAGATCATGGTTTTCTGTGGAATTATGTGAAGGAGCCGAACTTCAATGTATGGCTTGACAGCAAAGCTAAGCTGATTAGCAGGACTTGAAAGGGCTAATTCCTTGCACCCATCTCAGGTCAGGAGTTTACGGCCCTCCTTGTACAGACACAGCCACGCCTCTGATGTGCCTCTTCACCTGCATGTGAACTGGTTCAGTGAGATAAATGGACAGAAACGATTAGGTTTTTGCTGTGGGAAAGAGAGGACATGAGATTGTCCCCTGCTGTGGTTGAAAGATATTAGATCAGTTTGGTTGTTGGCAAACACCTCCTCATAAGGCAAAAAGCAACAAAATTGGTGGAGGAACAAATGGGGAAGAACAGCAGTAATACAGAAAAATACATATTTTCTGAAAAATAGAGAGGGCGACCATGTGCAGTTTCATGCCTAGTTTTCCTATTTTACCTATTTAAAGTGTATAAATAAGATGAATTTTGTTATTAAGTCTGGATAACCATCTGCTGATTGTTGCTTTAAGTCGTGCACTTCCTAAACTGCTGCTGGGTGGCTATCTCGTTACTTGGTTTGATAGGACATAAAAGATGGAGTTAACAGCTGCTCTGAAGGTAATGCAGAGCTGGGTGTTTTCTGTCAACTGCTAATAAGCTGCTAGATATAACACTATAAAAAGAAATTAAATAAGGCTTAGGGCTTCTATAATACTTTTTATATTAAAGCCCATATATGTATAAATATTTGCTGTACATATGAGAAATGGCACACCAGAAATATGTTTTATTGTTAGGCAGTTTGGTATGCTTTCGCTCAACTGAGTGAGCGAAGTCATATCAGGAGACTAGAAGGAGAATGGAAAGTTTAATGGAATTTTAAGGCTAAAACTAAAACCATACTCTCCTTGGTTAGGAAGCTGTTAACTGTTAGGGTTCTCTGACTTGGGGCTTTCACAGAAGGATCACATTAATGAGCTTCTAACCAAAGCAGGAGTTGGGCTGAAAAAAACCCCTTGAGATGCTCCCTGCTTAGACGCTGCCCTCAGTCTATTGGATTGCTGTTCCTGTGCCTTTTAGTATTTTCATTACTGATGTGGCTGAAACAACGCACTTATTCAGTTTGTAGATGCTATAAAACAGGCTCAAAGGAGAAATGCAAACAGTTTGGAACTAGAATTAAAATTCATTGTGATCTTAAAAAATTGAAACAATTGTGATCTTCCACTTCGTTTGGTTTTTTTTTAATAAAAGAATTTGAGGAGGACAACAACAAAGTCTTACTAGCTGCAGAACAGTCAGATTCACAAAGAGAGCACAGGCTAGAACTCGGTAGCAGCAGTTCTGCAAAGAAGGACCTGAGATCATAAATGTGGTGCTGTTGTGAAAAAAGGACACTGATTAGAATGTATAAGGAGAACTCTTGGTTACATAAAATACAAGATACATCCAGTAAGTTTTCTTGCTCAGCAGTAGCTTTTGTTGTTACTTTTGTAAAGCCCTTCGTAAGTATGTAGCACATGCTGTGCATTATGTACTTGTACACAGATTTGGTGTGTTGGGTTGTATGACAGAGCAGTGTGAAAGAGTGGCTACACCCTACTGCATATGTGCAGTGTCGCTTTCTGCATAGATAAAGTCCAGTCTTCTGTTTTGACTGTTCATGTAATTAGTTTTTCTGTCTGTTGATTGTTCATGCAACAACCTCCCTTTCTAATATTGCTTTTTCAATTTTTACACATTGTAAACGTGTGTTTGGTTTGAAAAATCATTATCCGGGGTTTCTGCCTTCTGTGGTGTTTTATCTACTTCAATTACTCTGTCATAGTCTAAGAATCGTTTCACCTGAGATTCATACATTATGTCATAAGATCTAAGTGAATACTATTCCAGAAAAATACAATAAATAATTATAATCCAAAAATCTATAACTATTTCCTAATGTCGTGTGGTGCTTTTAGCATGATACAAGTATATTCACAGTTGTTAAAAATATTCTGCATCTCTGAGTTAGTGTTTGTATTGGGTTTGCATGGCCAGATTTTGGTAGCAGGGGGGCTACAGGGATGACTTCTGTGAGAAGTTGCCAGAAGTTTCACTTATGTCTGATGGCTGCAAGATGGACCTGTTGCTGGCCAAGGCCAAACCCGTCAGTGTTGGTGGTAGCACCTCTGGGATAACAGAGGAAGTGAGGAAAGCGACTGTACATCAGAAACTGCAGCCAGAGAAGAAAGGAGTGAGAATATGTGACAGAAACAACTCTGCAGACACCAAGGTCATTGAAGGAAGAGGGGGAGGAGGTGTTCAGGCACTGGAGTTGAGATTCCACTGCAGGCTGTGGTGAAGACCATGGTGAAGCAGCTGTGCCCCTGCAGCCCATGGAGGTCCGTAGTGGAGCAGATGTCCACCTGCAGATTGTGAAGGACCTCACACCTGGAGCAGGTGGATGCCCAGAGGATGCTGTGACCCCATGGGAAGCCAGTGCTGGAGCAGGTTCCTGGCAGGACCTGTGTCCGTATGGAGAAAGAAGCCCACACTGGAGGAGGTTTGCTGGCAGGACTTGAAACCCTGTGGGGGGACCCATGCTGGAGCAGGCTATTCCTAAAGGATGGCACCCTGTGGAAGGGATCCATAGTGGAGTAGTTCCTGAGGAAGTGCAGCCCATGGGGAGGATTCATGTTGAGGAAGTTCATGGACTGCCTCCTGTGGAAGAGAATCCACCATAACTGCCATTCACCAGGTCACTTTTGGGGAAGGAGGTAGAGAATTTGGGAGTGAAGAAAGCCTGGAAAGAAGGGAGGGTGGGTGGAAGGTGTTCTTAAGATTCAGTTTTGATTTCTCATTATCCTATTCTGATTTGAATGATAATAAATACAATTAATCTCCCCAAGCTGAGTCTGCTTTACATGTGACAGTAACTGGCAAGTGATCTCTCTGTGCCCTTATCTTGCCACAAGCCTTTCATTATATTTTTCTCTCCCCTGTCCAGCTGAGGAGGTGACTGATAGAGTGGCTTCAGTGTGCACCTGTTGTCCAGCCAAGATCAACCCACCACATTGTTGTGTTTCATGACATATGAGAAAAATGAAAGGACTATTTGACAGTAGTATTTTTGCTTTAAAATGTGAGGCAGTTTTATTTTGTTGTTTTAGTAAGAATTTGTTTTGCTTGGGTCATTTTTAGTGTGTGAGGAAAATTCACAGCTTGTACATAATTTAATAAGAAATTTAATGCCAGCTGACCCTGAGATTAGCTCATTTGGTTAGACCATGCTTCTTATAACACCGAGGTTGTTGGTTCAATCCCCATATGGGCCATTCATTTAAGAGTTGGACTCAATGGTCTTTGTGGGTCCCTTCCAACTCAGAATATTCTGCGAGATGTTTAAGGAAACCTGTGTAGCTGCCTATGTACAAAGCGGAAGTGAAGCAAAATGCAATTCTAGTATATTTGCATCCCTTTACATGCCTGCCGTATAATTTCTACTGCAGCTGAGTAGATTAGACTAAGAGGAAAAACCATTGCAAGCATCCTGTAAGGCACTGTAAGCCCTGGAGTGTAGCCTTACAAAAATGACAGCATTTTGACTGGGTAGACATGTATCTGATTAAGAAAATCACTGCTGTGGTGTCTTGGCCTGGAAGCTGGTGGCTCAATAAAGACACAAAGCTGGCAGGCACAGCTGTGCAGTCCAGCTTTCCCCGAGAGGTGCAGGTGTGTGTAAGCACAGTATCGAGGGAAGCTTCTCTGGAAACAGTTGGGAAATGGCAGCTTCCTACATTTGAGTTAGGTTAGCCACCTGAAATGAGGTGTAGGGGCTTTTCTAATTGTATTCATGCTATCATAAATGAACTATCTATTTTGTGTATGCCAGATTTTTCAAAAGATTTAGAAGATTTAAAAATATTTTGATTATATAACTGCATTTCATCTCTGACCAGCTTAGTGAAATCTCTCTCCCGCAGGTCCTGCATTTTATTATGTAGCATCACATTATATTATGTAGTCTGTGCTTGGAACACCCAAAAATCTTTTTGAGTGACTGTTTATAAAACAGTACAACACTGGCACAAAGAAAGGATGGACATGCAGTTTTTTCCCCCTTTTGTCATGACATCAAAGATTAGTTTCTGGATAGAAAGTTGCTTGACATCACTATATCGACTGCATTCCCTCTGTTGTCTCTCTCTCTACTAGTGGAATTTTTTACCTCATTGCAAATTTTTTGTCTCCATATCTCATCATACATCAGCAAGAGTTATCCCCTACAGTTATATTAATACCAGGGCATCTTTGCTTATACTAAATAATTTACAAAACACTTACAGTTACTCATAGGAGTTCTGCTGCTTTAGACATATAAGAAACCCCTGGCACCCAATATCTTATGATTTTCTTCTGATTTCACAATTGAACTTTTCTGTGTACTTTACTGTAGGACAGAAGGTATCTCTTTTCTCCTAAACTTTATCTTGTTTGTTTTTACAGTTCCTTGATACTATTTACAAACTGATTTTTCTTTTTTATCCTTAATAGGAAAGGATCCATCCTACAATTTCTCTCTTTAGGATATCAATACTACAGAACTTAGTATTTTATTTGGTTATTAGTAAGTTCTGATTTCGCTAAGAATAAACTTTCAAAACACTGGAAGCTGAAACAGTAACTCACAACTGTCAGGGCTCAGGACTAGGTATTCAGTAGTACCTCTTACAGTACTATATAAGTGTTGCTTTCTCATACTCATGTTTATAAGCTAAAATGCTGTAAATACCATGAGTTTGTTAAACTTCAATTATTGTGATGATGTTTCATATTATATTGGATTTTTTGTTATGTTTAAAACATATAGCCTGATTTTGCCATCATTGACTTTGATGTTTACAATTAAGAAACCTTTTCACTTAATTCTAGTCTATACTAATGTGCTTTAAAATCAGAATTAAACACACAGTATGACAAAAATTCTGTAGTTATACACCTTCTCAGTCTTTTAAGTTAGGCCTTTCTAACAAGACTGCTGTATTGTATGACATTTGCTATGAAGTAACAATAGGATTTTTACAGTATGAATTGAGTCCATATTTTTTGAACACATGAAGTATTTGAATATATCTCAGCTAACTGCATATATATTTTTTTAAGTCTGTCACTGTTAATATTTTACTGAAGATACTTATAAAAAAAGCAAGTGATTGCACCTCAACTTGGGTTTTGATTTTTTTTTTTAACTTTTGCCTTTCCAGAGATTTCGATCAGTTGTCTGTCTTCCCTTGGT
Source organism: Serilophus lunatus (assembly GCA_013399895.1). NCBI lineage: Eukaryota > Metazoa > Chordata > Aves > Passeriformes > Eurylaimidae > Serilophus > Serilophus lunatus. The sequence continues at coordinate 1,219,926 of VXBA01001109.1, read as the reverse complement.
ACTAAAAATGGCATTCCAGTCTGAACCTCTTCCCAAAGCCAGAGTCACAGTAACAGGATTTATTATTTTCGTTATACTAGTGCAACTGTGCTGAAGCACTTGTACCCTGTGGTGTAACAAATGGTTTGGGATCTTTATGCAATAATACTGTCCCTCTGAGTAAAGATATTTGGATATTTTTTAATGCATGGGGCAGGGGGGAGGCAAAAATGCCAATGATAATCAAAATTTTGTGTATAGTTGTATTGAAATAAGTCCTTAGGAAGATTTTTAGGGTTTGGATGGGATTTTTTGTTTAGAAAGAGAGATTACCCCAGCAGAAGTAGCAGAGTGCTTAGTGGTAAGTGTGCTGCCTGTGATGGAGGAGCTGGTCTGCTTTCCTCCTCTGCCTTAGCCAGTAGCACCAGAGCTGTTGTAAGGAGAGGTCCCAGTTCCTCAGGCCACGAGTCAGCTGTTATGGGTTTCATCTCTATCAACTCCATACAGATCAGTTTCTGTGTACGAACCCTAAGTAACACAGCCCATGCTACTGAATAAAATGTATCGTCCTGCTCCTTATGCCAAGAGGAGAAGCTCAAGACTTTTCCCTGGGTGACTGAGGATGACTGGTTATTTGAGTGGATTGCCTGGGATGCCTGCTGGCCTCTGATCCATTCCTGTATGTTTTTTGCAGAAGGAGTTTTTAGTCTGTGCATATTCTCAGTGAGTGGTATAGTGTAGACATAGCCTAAGAACAGGTATTGGCAATAAAGAAACTAATCTGAGCAGATGAAAAGAGGTAATTAGTACATGGCATATTCCACGTAAATGCTTTAGGCATTGGGTTAAAGGCTGGTTTAGGAAATCCTGGTACCTGTGCTAGTAATTTATACAAGGATTGAAATACTCCACCTGTTGACTGAATAAGCAGTGTTTTTTTAAGAACTTGCATCTTAGGTGGGGTTTTTTGTTTATTTGTATTTTTTTCTTTTCTAGTTTGATAACAGGCAGAAAAAAAAAGAGATTTTCTCTTATGGCCTTATTTGGTATTTTATGTGCACTTCATTGGAAAAAATAATGGCAAGAGATTGCTATGGCAGTTTGTTGCAAAGACAACAAACTTCTTTTGAAGAAATTGGCAGGTGCTAATCCCATCTGCAGAATAATTACATGGAATTTCATTCTAGAATAATCATTCTTCCTGCTGTGTTTCAGGCAGGGTCACCCTCCTGTTGAACAACAGAACCTGGAGCCAGGCTCTATGGGTTCTTCTCCAGTGATGTTCTTTGGCTCTGAGCTCTGTGTCTCTGTGCATCCATTTGGAAGTAATGCTCGCAGAGGCATGACTTTTGTGGACAGTTTTGTGACCCAAATCCAGGAGCAAAAAAGAAGTGTTGCTAATATCACTACAGTCATTTCACATTCAAAATACAAAGTGCCCCGCTGATAATAATGTGTTTATTGCAGTGACAGGCAATGGCACAAGTTAAGATGCAGACTACAGCAAACCTATCTGGACCCACCATGTCCCCTATGGTGCTACCCCTGCCAGTTACAACTACAAATACACTGAGTCTGCCATCCTCAATGAATGGATCCATTTCAGAGTCTGCTGCCAGCTGTAGCAGTCCTACTGCCAGCCTTGGGGACCCTGCACCTTCTAACAACTCACCAGGTAAGTTAGTCCACTTAATTTTCCCTGGTGTTCAAATGAATCTTTTTGATGACTTGTTAAGTTCAAAAGATAATCAATAATTAGGTCTTAAAGAGCGTTAAAATAAAGAAAAAAACACTGGTAGAAAAATATTTTGGCTAAATAAACTGTTTACTAAGTTTAGGTTCTTTAACTGAGTTCAGACATACAGTGAAGTGTTGATCAATGATATAAAAGCTCAGAAAAGAACATGTCTATTTTGTCAAATTCTGAGAGAAGTTTTTGCGGTGCAGGAAGGTCTCCAAGTTTATTTCTCTTCCCTAGAACAGAATGTCTTCTGACTGCTTGGCAGTATTTGGTGTTTCTTTTGTGGCCTAATAAATGCTGCAGTTCCTATGCTGAGCTGGGTCTAAAATGCAGAAATGTTGTTCTAAAAATCTAAGCAAAAAATTGCAGTGTCTGTGTTAGGGATAAATATAAATAAATAGAAAAAAAATTGCAGAAAGTTAAATGGTCTAAAAAAAGCAGAACAAACTCCTTAAAGGGACAGGAAATTTGAAAACACTGGGAGGAACCATGCAGAAGCAAGTGGGGACCGCAGAGTTTCATCTAATATTTTTGTCTCTTAGCTCTTACACTATCCATTTCTGCTTCAAAGTGCTGAGAAACCATTCTGAAAGAGTAGTCAATTCCAGCAATCAGTATGCTCCTGACAGTAAACTTGGATGATATAGAAAATGTAGAACATGTGTATGTTCCCCTACACTGTCATCTTTCATAGGGATATTTTGGAAAGAAATAGTTTTTGGGGGTTTTTAATTGCATGTAATTTTAAAATCATAATCATATTCTCATATGATTAATATGTAAATGATATTTAAACATTGTATTTAGCATATGTGCAAAATTCGTATTTTAGCCAAAGTATTTTCTAAGCATGCTGCTTTTGCAAAGCTTTGCGAAGTTGTGAAGGATACATTTCTCCACAAAACTTTACAGACTCTTTATTTACAGCTCCTCTCCAAGATAACATGGCAAACCCCAAAGAGAAAACTCCAATGTGTCTGGTAAATGAGTTAGCCCGTTTCAATAGAATTCAACCCCAGTATAAGCTTCTGAATGAAAGAGGGCCTGCTCATGCCAAGGTAAGGTCACAGTTCCAGGTGATGAGCCATACCTTAAATGCTGAACAGATAATGTCATGGTTTGGACAAGTGTGCTTGTCAAACCCAGCTACATTTCTAGTGTAAGGGGTTTCTTACTGTTCTTTATTTTTGCTCTTTTTTTTTTTTCTTTACGCTTTCAGGAAGTATACCTGTATTTCTGTTGAAGGTCCTATAGATCATTTTGTATCTTACTTTGTCTTCCATCTTTGAGTTTATATTTGTTGGTCTTGAATACACCTTCACAAGGTCTTTATAAGGTTATTACCACCCTTTTATTAATCTCTGTGGAACATTTGATTTTTAGGCTGAATGAATCTTTCTTCCCAGTCAGCATGCATCTGGTAACTAGCTCTGCATTTGTTTCATGGTAGTGCGGAGGATGACAAAGGTAGTTTGTGACATTTTTTAAAGTTCTTATTGATGTGGTTCTTTGTCCATAAAGCTGATACTCTATCTTTGGATCTTGCATTACAGGGCGCAAACTTTATTATTGTGCAACTTTAAGATGTATGGTGATATTAAGGCTCCTAATATGATTAGGAATTAATTTAATATGTACAAATTATGATGCTTTCAGTTGATGGGGAACACAGAGGAATATTCTTATGACATGAATTTTTGGATATAATTCTGAATTTCCTCCCTAGTTAGGAGCAAACTGGGGGAAAAATAAAAATCCTGGAAAATGCCAAGGAAGACACTGGCAGAATTAATAGCTGCTTTGTACTTAGTATTTCTGGAGTGGCAGAATTGCTTAAGACAGTGGGGTCACACTGCAAATGAGTTAACAGTTTCAGCTCGTCGTGGGCTGTCTCTGCCTTTGCCCCTTGTTCCTGATTTGCATGCTACTGTTGTCAACTAGTGCAGGGTTGATGCAAATCACTGGCCTTCTGGTATGGCTGCTGTTCATGAATCCTGGTGGAAATGATGTCAGCAGATGTGGGGCTGCTGAGAATCAGCAAGCTTTTAGGATCCCTCATTGAGAATGGAAATTGAAGTGCTCTCCCTCTTCCTGGAAGTGATTGGGTTGCAGCTTATTAAGTCTGTTGGACTTTCTGTAATTTTTTGCTATTGTGTTGAATATTTTCTTTGAAATAAGAAGAGCTTTGGTTGTACCACAACCAAATGATGTCTGTTTACATCTCTCAGCCATAAAGAGATTTAGGTTATATTACATTCACGTTATACTTAAAATGTTATCAGGATAAGAAATAGTTCACATGGTGGTGGTGGGGAGCTTCTTTTCCCAAGCAACTAGTGACAAGACAAGAATACATAGCTTCAGGCTGAACCAGGGGAGGTTCAGGTTGGACATAGTGAAGAATTTTTTCACTGAGAGGGTGGTTAAGCACTGCAATGGGCTGCCCCGGGAAGTGGTGGAATCACCATCCCCAAAGTTTTCAAGAAATGACTGGACATGGCACTTAGTGCTGCAGTTTAGTTGGTGTGTTGGTGTTCAGTCAAAGATTGGACTCGATGATCTTAGAGGTCCTTTCTAACTTTAAGGATTTTATGATATATTCTATGATATATTTGTCACTTTTAGAGAAACTAATACCATTGAAACGACTTAAGTCTGCATTAGCTGCATTTTTGAAAGCCAGAATTTCAATGGATTTCTGAATTTTTCAGTTTTACTATTTTTAGTTGCACTCATAGTGGCCAAAATATGCAGATATGTGCTCTGTAGACTCAGAAGAGTAGTATTAAGTCTGATTTTGATCTATGCAACAAGTGAGATAAAAAATGAAAGAAGGGATGAAGAACAAGGGTGATATTAATAAGATTATGCAAACCTGTGAAAAGCAGTGACATAGAACTTAGTATAACTCTATTAACAGTTTGGTATAATGTCTTGCTAGTAATATGATAATATAGTTTGTCCTGGAAAGCATGACCTGAAGGATGTAATGCTGCTGCTGCTCTTTGCCATTTAAGGAGTTTATCACATTGCTTTCCTCTTACACTTACTCTGTTCCTGTCCACTAGTGGTCTTCATGATTTTCTGAGGCACTCTCTACAAGACAGCTGTCTGTGTCATGACCACAAATGCTAGTAAATTTTGTATCATTTTTTCTAGTTGTTTCTGGAAAGTAAGTTTTGACAATTTAGGTGAAATAGGAAACAGTGGAGTTGGGAAAGAAGTGATGGCTTCTGACAGTGCAGTTAGGGTTTCTAGGAATCTGCCCTCCAGGTAGATTTGTCATCATAGGAAAAACCAGAAAGTCTTTGTTAGTGTTGCTTGAAGGGTGAGATAAGAAAATGAGACAAACAGTTTGCAGAGGTGAAGGAAGGGCACAGCTTTACGGGCAAAGTTGATGATCCAAAAGAGGAAAATCAAAACAATCTATTCATTTTTATAATCTTTCCAGTGCCCTCCTCCCATACTATCCAACTAAAGTCCATCTTACTACTGTGTCCCTTAAGCATCCAACAGAATCATCTCTACCCCAGTCCAGCCCCTGGTAGGCCTGGAAGCCTAACTATATGTTTTGACTTACTACCCCACTTATCTATACACAAGAATGCTAACACTGGAGCACAGGCTCTTCTGGCCTTTAATATTCCAAGTTATCCAGCCACCTACCTAAAGTGAATTCCCCCAAAATATTAAGCATACCACTTAAGGCATCATTAGCATTAATAACATTTTCGAATATGTCAGTCAGGTTGATCATGTCTTCTGTCTACGTCAGTGTCATTTTAGGACACAGATTTAAAAGAAACAGTGGCAAAAGAAAAGAAAGTGGATGATGATACAGAGAAGTTGGAAAGGGAGAAGAGATGTAGCACTTCAAAAGACTGTGAAGGAGGAGAGACAGTTTTACAGGGAAGTGGAGAGGAAAGAATTTCCAGAGCTAAGAGAGATTGATCTTACAAGCCTTACAGAGTGAAAACAAGAACAAGCATGGCCGCCTTAATATTTCTGCTCTCTGGACATCAGATAAATTGGGTTGAGTGTAAGGAATAAAAAATTCCTCAGAAAATTGGTGAGAAATGTCTCTCAATGAATAGCAGAACTGTTACCTCTGGTCTTGCAGGACTTGAGTGTTTCATTGGCTGCTCCAGAGTTTGGGTTTAGGCAGTTTTATTCCTTTAATTAAAGAATCAACCTACTACTGTATGTGGGTTTTTGCAGGAGTTTTTTGGCAGGTGGGCTAAGTGAGAAGGTTAGAGCTCCAATTGCAGAAGATTCCTGAGATAGCCCTTTATTATCTTTTTTCCTCTTTTTTGCTCTAAGCACTAAGAGAGTTATAGGTAGATAAGTAGCCATCATTAATCACATTTTCATTTAAATTCAAGATTATTCTTCTACTATAAAAATACTGTACTAATACTTTCTTGCAAAATAGAAAATACATAAACTTCAGATCCAGAAATCAAATTTAAGTTGTTTTAGTAATAAGGATGTATGTTTGTAGGTAGTTTATATAATTATGGATATTTAGCTCTAATACCCAGTTTAGCTTTCATGTTGGAGTAGGGTTTGGCAGAATGCAACATTAACAGTTTTTCTCTTTCTCCTTATCTGTGAGGAAATTGTCATGACTGCTGTGTTAAAAATGACATGGCAGTAAAACTGCAATATGGGGAATTGCACTGTGCTCCTGAAAATTAAAGTAGGCCAAAACTCAAGCCTGTCATTAAGACAGAAGTATATATTTAGAGCAGTCAGTTTGGATACACTATATGCATGTGCATAGTGTTCAAGTGCTTGTTTGCAAGTACATGCTGAATGAAAATATATGCAAAGACCAATTTAAAGACTGTCTACCATGTCCTTGTCTAAATACCTGATCCTTGATCTAGCAAATTTAAATGATTAAAAAATTTATAGAGCTGTCAAAATGAAGATTTTTATTTTTATACTCATACTAATATGTAGATTTTCTAAGTTGCCTCAAGTAGGCTGTTTTCTGAGGTGGGTATGTTTTAGTTTACTGTGTTAATCTGACTATCAAGTTCTGCCTTATATCTAGGGAATTCATATGGTAAATTCATTGAGCTCTTAGCCTTTCTCTCTTGTTTTTAGATGCTCAGATTTAAGCAGAACATGTATGTATCATATAGAAGATAGACTCTATCTGATCTGAAACATGCATTGAGTTTTATCTGCACAATTTGCACAGCGTAGATACTCTTTGAAATAGTCCTTTATCACAGATTTGAAAATACACGTGTTTTATCAGTTAGCCCATACCTGAACTCTGGATGTTTACAGTTCCTGTCTTCACCATAGATTTTGCATTAAGAACTGCAATTCCTTTAAAAAAGATAATATTGATTTTCTTTCTTATTCTGTCTTTTTGAACATACTTGAGTTGTGACTCTGCCCTGGCAATTAGAAATCAGGTTGTGTGAAATATTCTTTCACTGTGTAAAACCATCTGGTCCAAATTCTCTGCTGCCTTGAGGAGTGTGCAGTCATTTGTACTCATTCATAATTATTACAAAAAATCCTTTTTTTTTTTTTCTTCAATAGCATGTTGAGCACCTGTTTTCTGCAGGCAAAGTGACAAAACACCTTAAAATGTATGAAAAAACGTGCTTTTAGCTGACTTGTATGTAGTCTTCCAAGAGCAGAGGATCAGTTTGCAGTTATTATGACTTGGTTTAAATACTATTCTGTTCTATGATAGCTGACATTACACATTTGAGTTTGTCATTTGAAAGGCCAAATGTTGCCCACTGATAAGGTCTCACTGATCTCTGGAAGAATCAGATACGTTATCTGGGAGTTGAATACGATGAAAGAGAACGTGGTTTGTCTTCAGCCCTGGAAGTTTTTATACAAATTGGTCTAATCCACGGTGATAATCTTTCCAGTGTTTACCTGTTCTTTGTCTTTGAAGATGTTCACAGTGCAGCTGACTCTCGGAGAACAGACATGGGAAGCTGAAGGAAGCAGTATTAAAAAGGCCCAACATGCTGCTGCTAGCAAAGCGTTGAATGAAACTACCCTTCCCAAACCAACACCTAGACCACCCAAAAATAATGTAAACAATAATCCAGGTATGACAATTTCCTCTATGTGTTAAATCTTGTTGGAGTGTTGGGGTGTTACACCACAATATATAGTTTTAACAAGATATCTAAATTTAGAGGATGAGAATCAACATAGCCATCTTATAGGTGTCGTAGAATAATACAGAACCTCTTGTGAGTTTTCATAAAAGACTTTTTGACGTGCATACCTAAAATGGTTGAACTCTAAGGGAATATATTATTTAGATGTTGCTCTGATGTACACAAAGTAGTTGTATGTGACCTACAGTAAACAGACAGGACAAAACCAGACTGAAGGGACTGTTAATTACTATAGTAAAACATATTTCCTAAAGAGTTATTTTAACAAATTTTCCAATGAAAGTGGAAATTTTATCCAGTCTAATCCTGCAAAATTGCATCTGTGGTATAAACAAAAAGCTAGGGATTGTCATGAGAACTTTGACAGGTAATTTCCTGCATTGTGAGTTTTCCTTCATAGGAACCTATTCTTTTAAAAAACTCTCAGGTGGCTTTAGAAACTGTTTGGGTAATAGAAAGAATTTTGGGTTTTTACCTGTGAATTGCCTTCAATGCATGTAAAACCTTTTGAGGCACACATTTCATCTACGTGCTCAGTGATCTGTTCTGTCTCATTCAATAAAATAAATTAAAAAATAGCTTTATTTCAGACTAATATAAAAGAAAGCAAATGGTGAGGGGAAAAAAGTAATATTTCTCTTGTTTGTTTGAGGTTTTATTTTGTTTAGGTTTTTTGTTTATTTTTTTACACTCCTTTCCCTCTGTCTTTCTCCTCTATTCCCTTCTTCCCTTTTTATTTCCCTATGCCCTTCCCCCCCATTCTAAATAAAGTTTCTTTGGTCATGTGTTTAAAATTGAGTAATTTTGCAGGAGTAAGTTTCCTTTAGAACTTGTGAGTATTAACCATGAAGGATTGTTTGAGAGTGGTGTGGTATTCTCTTGCTCCTTTGGAGATCAGTACATTGCTCCTTCAGACCGAGGACACTGGGTTTGCCCTTTGTCCTTCACAGTCACTGTGACTTCAACTGTTTAGAGAGCAGGAGTCTCAGACCTCTATGAAAAGGGATCCTGAGTTTGATTCTTGACATTGCTGGGTATTTTTCACCTTCTGGAGTTTTTTGGCTTTGAGCATATTCTTAAAAGGAAAATCTGGTAAGAAAAGAAATAGACTTTAAGAGAATTCATTAAAAAATTGTATCACTTAACACTGTAGTTTTGCTCCAAGAAAGGTACATAGCACCTACACAGGTATCTTCTCATCAAAATGGCATTTTGCATTTTTATTATGAGGTTGTATTCATAGTCATTTCTTGCTTTGGAAAATACAAGAATTGTTGTTGCTGTATGTTTTTGAGTAAGTATTGCATAAAGGTCTTCATCACTTGGCATATAAAGTTCAGTGGCAGACTGAAAAGTTAATCAGAGCTGTTTTAAGGGCAGATGTATTTAAATCACTTATGAAAATATTTTCAGAAGATATTAACTCCTTTTAATTAGAATGCCCATTTAGCTCATTTAGGATTTTTTACAACAGTGCAAGTGAAGATTGCTGTAGCTGAACTTTGTATTAAAAAAAAAAAAAGAAAAAGAAAGAAGTAGTAGAAGTAGAGTGCAACTTGTTATTTGACATTTTTGAAGCCCTGCAGTGGACAAGTGGACTGAGTGCCTTCTAGTTTTGTATTCTGTCGCCAGTAGATGGCTGTAGTTGCACTGATTTCCAGTGACTGTAGTTTCAGTCTGTAAGATCATTCCTCTTAGATTGTTAGGTTTTAGATACAGCTTTACGTTTTCAAGTCTTGCAAATAAAGTTTTTTTCTAACTTGTAAGATTCCTGAATGACTGTAGTAATGCCTAGTATTTCATGCTTGTTTCAATGACTCTTTGCCTTATTTGTGTTTTTTATATTCAGCAGAAAGAGACATTATTCTTTTATCCTTGTAATTCTTTCAGTAAGTGTCATAATATATTTCAAGTTCTTTGGAAAAGTGAATAAACAGTTTGATTATTACACTGACTTTCTTATTCATATGTGAAGGTTAATCCGCTGAAACTGCCTAGAAAATGCACCGAGATGTTTAAATGTTCTTTTTCATTGCTTGTGATTAAGTTGGCATCTATATTCCAATCTTTTAGAGAAACTGAAATGGCTTTTTAGTTAATTCTTTTTCATTTAAGCGTAAAAAACTGTAATGTAGCTATTTCTTTGCAGTTTATCTCAATCTTGCTTTTGCGTTTTTCAGTATTTGTGGTTTAAGTGCCTTACTTACTTTTGTTTTTTGCAGGCAGTATAACTCCAACCGTGGAGCTGAATGGTCTGGCGATGAAAAGAGGAGAGCCTGCCATCTACAGGCCATTAGATCCAAAGCCAATTCCCAATTACAGAGCAAATTATAATTTCCGGGGCATGTACAATCAGAGGTTTGTACTTTTTCTATTATTTATTATTTTTTTAAAATCCTTTTCATGGTGTTCTAAATCTTCATTAACTGTCTAGGTTATTCTGGAGTAAAAATAAGCTGAGATTTTGCTAAGGAGAGTCTGTGCAACCTTATTTAGAAACATGCATCATCATCTCCTAAAGGAAGATGAATGCCCTAGGCACTTCACAAGGAAAAAAGAAGTGTAAAAGCCCACTGCTTTTATTTTTTTAATGTGCATACTGGAATTGCATTCTACAGCCATGGCAGTGAGGAAGCAGAGCATTAACTTTAGAGAGAGGTTTTGCTGTCCTTTGCAGTTGTGTCATGTGATTAGAATCTGTATCATTAAAAATGAAGCATTCTTTTCTTAGAAATTGGATATATAAAATTGGAAAGGCTGCATTTTGAATATTGGCTTGAAACCATTCCCAGGTTTCTGGGGTTTTTAACCATTCTTCTCAATCAACTGTCGCATTTCCTTAATCCTCAGTGTCTGGCTAGGAGAAATCCTTTATTTCACAGTTTAGAAACCTGTATTCAGAGCTATGTCAATCTGCAATCTGGAGAACTTCTTTCTTTGAGATAGGGGGTTTTTCCCATTTTTCTTTATTCGCAGAGGAACTGTATTAGATCAGGTCTTTTAGAGCTCCAGAAGTGAGACCAAGTAAAATAAGAAAAAAACAAAATAAATCATAAAGTTCTAATCACATTTTATCAGTGAAAATTGTTGCCTTTCTTATAAAGCTTTACTTAATGGAATTTCTATTCATTTTTATGCATCTCATAATTATCAAGAAGAATAAGGTTATAAACTCTGAAGAAGTATTTTGGTTCAAAATTACTCTTTTATTAGAAATTTAATGTACATTTATTTTTAAAAATCAAGCAGTTTCAAATTAAAAAGCAGCCTTTCAAAATTCTCTAAGGGAATTATTTCAATGGCCTCAATTCTATTTTACTTTTCCTCAGATTTTTAAATCATAGTAACTTGATGAGTGTAGGGTTTTAACATTTTATTCTGGGTTGGGTTTTCTTTTGTTGTTGAGTTTTTTCTTTGGTAGGTTGATTGTGGTGTTTTGTAGCAGCAATAACTATAATTGTAGAAGACAAACCCAAAAATAGCCTGGAGAAAACCCTTCCAGTACTCTACAGAACAGTGTCTGATTATTGTATCACTTGTGTTATCTTTCTAGTCACTGCTGACCTGAGTCTCTGCTTACATACTTCATGGTTTAAAAAGCTAATTATGGTACTTGAAATGAGTTTTGTTAATATTTAGAAATCCTTAATTTATTTGAATTGCTTTTATAGTGAGATTAATTTGACTAACAGATAAAAAGGCTATGCTGGAAAAAATGCAAGCTAGTTAAGAGCATAAAATGGGGAATTATGAAATCTGAACTTAGTTATGGAAAGATATTTGTGGAAGCAGATCCTTGAAACTAACTTAATATTTTATTTCTTTTTGTAGAAAATGATCGTTATGTCTAGTTCAATCTGTAAATTTGCTTCTTTAGAAACTTTCATGAGAGCTGTGTTTCTGTGTTAGGATAAAGCGATACATGAACTTTATTTTTTTGCATGCATTAGATAGCCAAGGACATCTGATTTTTCTGATCACAAAACTAACAGACTGGGTGGGACAGAAGGCCAGAATCTCTGTTTGCCTGCTTCATTGTGCTTGTTTGATGCAGGATGGCTAATAATACTGTGGCTAGTAAATGGATACAGAGCTAGAGCTAAGTAGTAATAATGGGATATACCTGTCTCTCTGTATAAACACTTACCTGTGCATACACTAGCTCACATACAAGTACCAGAGTAAAGAGGAAACAGAACAATTATGCCATATAGTGCTGTTCAGGGACTCTTGTGCTGGAGATAATTGTTCTGCATCTTGTTTTGCACTGGAAGGTTCTGGGCCATTATGATCACAATAAGAAAGGCAATTAAATTCCATAAGACATCATTTAAAATGGTATTTATTAGAGCTGCTGGTATAAGAAGAGGATAGTGCAGATAATCTTCCAGCCCTTGAGATGCTGAGAGCCCCGTGTGGTGTGGCATGTCCCACACACAGCATGTCATGCAGACTTCAGCTGTAACAGAGGTTCTCCCCTTCCTGGTCATTTGAACTCTTATAGGATTGTCTTGCAAAGAGACAACCCTGTCAGGAATAGTCAGGAATGATGGTCACATGAGAACTTCCTGCTGTGCTGTTAGATAAAGGCAAGGTCACGTAAGTGCTACGGAGGGGGAGCTGCCCAGGGGCCTTTCTCTTGCCACAAGTCTGTCCTGGTGCTGAGGGATTTGTGCAGCACAGCCCCATCCTGTGAGCCATGCTGGACATGAGCCCTGCAGCACAACCCATGTGGCCCAGCGTGGGCCACCGCCTCCTCGATGGGCAGGATCCTGCATCTCTTCCAGTCAGGATTGCTGTGCACCTCCTATTCAGCCTCAGCAGAGGGAAGTCTGGAGACAGATTCTGGATCTGTTACAATAGTGAGTTAAGTTCCAAATAGGAGGCACATGCTGTAGCCCTGTATTATGTTCCTGTGGTATAACATGTTATAATTATTTTCTTCTACTGCCATGTTTTATTTAACATTAATTTGCTGATTTTTCAAAGTTGAGTAGTAGAATAAAAGTGTTGTTGAAATCCCCAAGTAAATGCAGGCTGTATAGACTGTTGAAAACAAGATTTTAAAATTAATGTAGGCAATATACTATAAGAAGTATTTTTCATTTTTATTAGTTTCTGACCATAGATAATTATCTGTTATTAAAACAGATACAAAGTATTAAGTAAGTTGGAAGCTTTGTCTTTTACTATTTGTCTGAATTCTCTTTGTTGATTTCTGTTTAAAAGAAATGTGCTTTTCAAATAGGCAAAGATACAGATTAAGATTAGGAGATTGCATTAGTTGGTTCTGGCAAGATGAATGGCTTGAGGAAAAAATAAAACTATTAGGTTCATTCCAGGGCATATCTTTACACCAGTTAAGTCTAGTGTTCCAGGTGGCACAAAAGATCCTTTTCTGTATCTTATGTAAATGTGACCTGAGAACTGCTATTTGTATGCAGAATTGATGGCTAGATTCCGTATCAGGCTCAGATGATTTATGTTGAAGTGGCAGTGATTCCTTCTCCTTCATTTGTCCCCAGCCTTTTTGTCCCTGCTTATTTCCTGGTTCCAATACTGGAAGTTGAGCTGCTTGGAAATGAATCAATTTTGTGGGGGAGAGGAAAGGAAAAGTTACTCCTAGTCTTACAATGGTACTTGAACACCTTCTCAGCTAGACACACAAAAACTTGTGCCTCACCAGATAGAGGGTATGTGTGTTTGGAAGTTAAGGGCAGCTTAGGTTCATTAAACATATGAAGAACTACACTCTTACATGCAGTGGAACATATTTATATGTTCAGTGTGTTGTACAGAGGGTCTTAAAACAGCTTTACGTGCAAAGGTGCAAAGATCTTTTTGCAAGATCTGCAGCTGATAGTGTAAATTTATACTGAAGGTGAAAGTTATGTTCAGGGAAAAAGGGAAAGCAAACAAGTGAGATGAAGAAAAGGAAAAAGAGAGAAAGTTTTCCCAGTGGCCAGCTTGGAAGGCAAGTGCTGACATGTCCTGGATGAGCATCCTTCTCTAGGTGTTCTTTCCAATGCAGCGAGTGCTCCCCATAACACTTTCCCATAAAAATTCTCTGTTTTTCATCAGGACATGCTCAAACTGCCTGTTGCTTACAATACTGTTAGTGCTGCATCAGGGCAGGTGTTGAATGCTGGCTGCTTGTAGAGCTTTGTGCATGCATGTTATTGAGCTCTGTAATGCACTTCAAAATCTACTGCTAGGCATAGGAAAAGGACAGAGAAAGACTACAGTACAGTATAGGTACAATGCTGTCACCATACTTGTATTTGCAGGAGAAGGGCCTTGAAAGTAACAGCATGGGGAGAACTGCAAGGGAAAAGTACAGCTAGGAAAACTCTGGAAAACACTGTCCAGGAGGTTTAGATGAAGGGTTGCAGAGCTGTTAGTGGAAGGCAGGCAACATTTTGCAAATGCAAAATTCAGCATGGCAGAGAGTAAGACATTTAAGGCTGTGTGTGTTATACCAGGGCAAAGTGTTAGACTTGTAAGTCTCTTCCTGTACTCAGCTGGGAAGTTAGGGAGTGCAGGGCAAGTCAGCTCCCTTCTTAGGGATAGCTAAGTAGATAAAATACAGAGCAGCTAGGAACTGGATGAGGTATGGATGTTTTAACCTTACTCTTCACTCAAGCTAGTGGACACAGTACTTGCTAGCTTGTTAACAGCATTGTGTCATTGCCATTACACTGCATCTCATCACAGGCTGGTAAAGTCTGTGTGATGCTGAGCTGAATTATGTGAACTTACCATCTTAAGTCTCTGGTAGTTTGAGTATCAATGTGCTGCAGTTCATTTCACTGCGTAGATAAGAACTTCAAATTTTTATCATCTCAGTCTGATGAGACATTTTGGGGGCCGTCTCTGAATTTTCTTTATTGAAGTAAAATTATGCAAGTTTGGTAAAAGGAAGTTTGATGGCCTCTGATAAAAGAGAGCTTTTATAAAAGCTATCAACCCTGACTCCAGACATGTTAGACAACTTCTTATTTAACAAAATTTTCTATATTCCTAAGGGATTATAGTAGAGGAAAATACTATTTTGACACTCAAAATTTACCAGTTATACACTACTGATTTAAAGCCTCACAGATTGGAGTTTCAAGCAATCTGCAACAAAGGTACATGATGACCTTTCAGTTCGAACACTATATGTTACATAAAAGATAAAAATGTTGAATGTTGTATTTTGTATGGCTTCTTTTATCTAAGAGGTTTACAGGCTGACTGGGGAAGGAGGTGCTGTTGCTTTCAGGGATGATTTGCTAACTGATTTAGCTTGTGTGTTTGTCAGCACACCGTTTGATGTGATTCAGTAGAACTGGCATGCTACTCAGAAGAGGCCAAGCCTTAAAAGGACAGGTCAGGTTTGAGAAATACTGGCAGAGTGAAGGACAACATGTGCATCCTCTCATATCTGTAGCCAGTGCTACTCCCTCGCATCTCTGGCTTAAACACAGTTGGCTTAAGCCATGTAAAAAAATTAAAAACATGTCTGTTTAAATTAAGGCAATTCAACAATAAAATAAGGTATCAATCCTGAATAAATGATTGCTATGTTACCATTGAATGTTGGATTGTTTTATTATAAGCTATTTTTTCTTCCATTAGAATTGTAGGGAGACATGCCTGAAGTTTAATTGTCCTGCTGCATTTTCAATTATAGAATGTCTCTAAGTGACAAAATAAATATCTTACAGATTTACCTAAACTAAGCATTTTCAGCCAAGAAATAAAACCACTAGAAACTGAACAGCAGCTTTTGATGTTTTAGTATGGAAAGTGGTGTTAAAGAGGTCATAAAACTCAACCCTTGTGTTTTGGGAGAATTGAGAAGTTATCCTCTTATTATGTAAAAAATTCCTTAAAATGTGTCTCACCACAATCTAGAGAGCTTGAAAAACCTTTATTAAAAAGAAAAGCTTACAAAATTAAAAGCACTTGTGAAATATAGGAACAAAGGAAATAGGAAACAATGACATCTAAAGAACGGAAATAAAGTAATTAAAGCAGTTTCTTGCTTGGTTTTGAGGAATTTGGATGGTGTGATAGATCTGCAAGCATGTCACGCAAAGTAGTGCTGTCCTTAGGATAAACTACAGCTTCTGTGCACTTGGACAGTTTCTGCAGCACAGAGCATTCATCTTAGTCTTGCATATGGTTGCTTTCCCCTGTATATATGTTGTATACTACAGATTAAGGATAAGACTGTCCCCTTCCTCCTTAGTACATGAGGGAGAATGCACAGACCATTCCTCCTTTTTCTTCATTACCCTGTCAATCTGAGCACATTTTTCTTTGATGTTAGCAAATGCTTCTTTACAGTACTCTTTGCAAGTCCAAACTCAGAAACAAGAAACTGCAGTGTATTTTTGCCTGTTCTGGAGCCAGCTGCGCTGCCTGTCCACAGAGCACAGGGCATCACCCTACCCGGGTATGCAGTTCCTACCTACTGAGGAGGCAGCTCACCTGCTGGGTATCAGTTGCTGCATGGAACTGTTTGCTTAGATTGTAGTTGCTCTTGAAATGACATGTATCAACTGTGTGGACCACTGCCCAAATACTGAACAATCATTGTAAAAATGAGGGATAGTAAAAGAAAGTTTGAAGGCTGGTCTTTGGCCAATTCTGTCTTCAACTGCTATTTTCATAGTGGACTAACAAGTTATCCAATCTAATCATCAAAGAGAGAATAGACTGTGTCATTAATGGATAAATTACTAAAATTGTCAGATCATATTCATAAAAGATGATATGGTGAAAGACTGGAATAAAATGAAAAGTTTGTTCTATGAATGGTGAGTTAAAGATTTAATATGCACATCAAAGCGAAAAAGATTTGAGGAAAGTGTTACTTGACATGAGTGTTTAGCATTGCAGCCTAAGTCCTCACCCAACTTCATTTGTTTCATGAAAGTTATGTAGTCCTATGAGGGGAATAAAAGGAAAGTCTAGCCAGAGGAACAGCTGTAGAAGCCAAATTTTGAAGTGAGCGGATTACACTGGAGTAGACAATGTAAAAATTTGTTGATACTGTCATCTCCAAAAGTACGCCTACAGCCAAAAGTACACCTACAAGTACACCTATACAACCCGGTTACCTAATTTACAGAAAGAGGAAGAAGTCTGAAATTTTCCTGACCTTTAGATGTTCTTCGGCATTGTGTGAGCACCCTATTTACCTTCTAGCAGAAGACCTCTGTCTGTATGGGGAGCCTCATCTGTTTAAGGCACAAATAGTCCAGCACATAATGTAAAGGGTTGTTGGATCAGAAAGATTTTGATCTAGTATGGATTAGATCATCCAGTAGCCTGCAAAATATAAAGTTCAGATTACTCTGTGGAGTCTTTTCATGACTCTAAGCGCATGATTAGCCTATTATCTGTTGTTGCATTCCAGTTATTGAGGCTTTCTGTTGGGGCTTGCTACACAGCTGTGTATAAAGCAGATTTTTTTCCGAGCATATATACTATTGCAAATGTGAGGACACTGAGTTGCCTAAACATAGGCCTCTAGGGCCACTTGAGACATTGTAGGGTGGTTGAGACATCCACATGGGACCAGTGGATTTGTGAGAAGACCTAGAGGAGACCTTTACTAGAGTGGCAGTTGAAGGTCAGGCAAGATACCCTAGAGCATTTCAAGTGGCCCTGCAGAGCTAAGTTTAGGCAATTGAAGGAATCCCTAAAAGCAATGTTCAGCCATCATACCACTTCATTTAATCCAGTAGGACTCCAGCTATTCGTGGGAAACTTGTCTATTTCATGGATCTATCTTGTCACACATCATGTGGACGTTTTAGGTACACAACTGCATCTCAAATGATATCGTGTGCTTGTGTTTAGGCAGCTAGGTGCAGTTCTTTACAATGCTCATGGGATTCAGCTCCATACTCAGATGTCCTTCAGATAGTCTCTGCCTGTGCATTAGAAGCTCAGTTTCCCATTATGACCAGTGGAAGGACCAGTCGGAGCAATCCCCAGTCTTGAATGGTGTTTGTCATGCCTTAGGCTTAATTGTCCACATTTCCTATGGATCCTTCCAGAGCTTCACTTTAGTAGCAACATAGTTTCTACACTTTAACTAAATACCTAAGTTTAGGCATCTGAATCTGGAGCTGAATCCTACACTGAGAAATAATCCTAAAATTTGTAATAATTTTATGAGTGCTATAATGGGAGTCATTTGACTATTGCAGTGGAAGGACTGAAAAAACCCATAAAATGTCTCCCCAGAGAGAAGAGGGAGAGAAAAGTATCTAAAGAACAAACTCTTTGGGGACATATTAAAGCGAGGCAGGCATGCAAGTACTGAAATTTTGATTGAATAAAGTAGTATTTTGCTGCAAAAAGCTGTTTGGCTATGTAGATTGTTGCCCTCACTCCTGAAGTGGAGTTCTGGAACCTGTTGTGTTGAATTGGTTACATGAGAATAAACCAGGAACAATGTAGGGTGCCTCTGGGATTTTTACTCTGCTACATTTTTCAGCTTCAGACCTCAGCCACAGGTTACAACATTCCTTCCCTAAAAATGCCAGAAAGAGTCAGAGATGCTTTGCCTGCATATCCAGTCAGTGTTGCAAATTTTTTTTCTAAAAATTTGCATTTTAAGGATGAAGAGGTCTGATGTTTAAAGATGTTTACTGACTGACTTTGCGAAAACTCCTTTCGGTATTCCTTGCCCTCCTTCCAACAGTTTGGGCAAAAAGACTTGTAAGAAATATTAAAAATTACTTGCAAATAGAAATTAGGAGTGTGGTTGAAATAGCTTATATATGGCTTTCATAGAATTAAAATTTAGGGAAGTAAAGAATAATCCAAAGAGTAATGCAAATGATCAGATTAGCAGTTTAATTGTTCATCTGGAAATGTCTAATGTAGACCATTAGGTGGCAGCATGAATTTGTGGAATAATTTTTCAGCAGAAGCAGTCTTTCAAAAAATGTTGCCTTTTTCTATTCTGAAGTTTTCATGACTTCAAAATGTCATCATTCCATCATAAATCAATTAAAGTGAGGTTTTCTGAAAGGCTTTGTCATAATTTTCTTCAAATTTTGTTCTCCTATAATAGTTGAAGCTGTAATGTAATAACTTCAGTGGCAGTTTTACTTTTTTATGTAAATTTAGTGCGAGTAAAAGGTGCCAGTTTGCCAGCAGTGACAACCAAAGTGTTTGCTTTATCTGCACAAATTCTGGATTTCATCATATCAATTCATTCCTCAGGCTTGACCTACAGGCATTTCCTTAAAGATAAGGCTGAAACTTGGCCACTAAACCTGCAGTCTGTTCATACTAATGAAGCTTTCCAATGATTTGAACATCTATTCATTTGGAAGGCACTGAGATTGCTAGCTGATAATTGATTCAGTTTAGTAGGTGAGATAGAATTCAGATTATATCTTAAAGCAAAGGCTTGTACATCACCCTTTTATTTCCCTGCTAGTTTATCAATATTATGGTGTATTAATCCACTCACAGACTTTTAAATTAATTCTTTGTGTTCATCTTCTGCATGCTGCATTTCACTTCCCCATGCCTGTTTGTTCCCGCTCATTGCTTGCCTCCCACACAGACATATTGTTATAAGAAAAGTGTTGAATACAGCTGTGCTAGGATTTTTCATTGCTAGTATCTGTCTCTAGGAAAGGGAAAGGGAGAAAGTCAGTCCATTTCCTGTTGGTTTAAAACAGCAGAAACATCTGTTTGTCTTAAGATAGTTTTCCCAAAAGAACAGTGGCAAGGGAGCTTGCAGGTGATGAGCTTTGCCATTGCCAGTAGCTATCAGTTTAGACAATAGTGACTAGTCGGGTTGGCTTAAAACAGAATAAGATTCCTTAAATGACATAGGATATTATTCCTGCAGTAATTTTTAATGTTTAATTTCTTCAGTGTTTTAAATTACAAAAATGCATAGCGTATCTGAGATCACAGAACACAGATTCTGCTATGAAATTTATAGATTCCATTAAATTCTGTCCAAAAGTGATTTCTCTCTGGTCCCTTCACTCTGTTACTGTGAATTTCCACTGTGCACACAAAATGGTGCTGGGTGACGTGTCCTGGCGCAATGTGCCTGTAATCCTTCTGACAAATGCAACCACTACTATCCACTGCATTAGTGGGTACATTTAACCTATCAGGGATCAATAAAATACATACTCTTGAGTGTATTTACAATGTTATTGATAGCTGTTAAAATAATGTTATGTAGGCTAAAAATCAAGCTGATGGAATAGAGAGCAAGCTTTATTCACAGTATTCCCAGTACAGTGTCTCTTCATTCTCCAAGTCAATGCACTTACCTGGTATCATTAAAATATTTTTAACCTTATTTGTAGAGCATCTAGATTCTTCATCACTCGTCATGCCTAAAATGTGATACATCAGGCATGACATTTTACACTCTTGCAGCATTCTAAACAGTCTTTTCTCAAGACTAAGTAGTTTTGTCAATGACCTCTTTATAGAGGATCTCCTAAGACCTAATACTTTAATCTTTTCTTAATTAATATTTTTATTCATTTTCTTTTAGGATATAGTGACATTTCCAGGCCACTTGCTCTCTTTCTCTGTCTGCTAAGAGGACTGCCCTTTCCTTTTGTGGTTCTTGGCTCATGTTCTGATTACTTCTCCTGAAGCTTCTTTCAGTGGACAGGGATCTTTTCTTCAGGTTTTCCACTTCCTCAGATCTTTCTTTGCCCTGGAGAAAGTGCGTCTGGCTCCATATGTGTCTTCAAGCTTCAGATGTGACTTTTCGTGTTCTCACATAGGCTAAAAACATATAGAGGTGTAATACAATCCTTTTCTTTGGTTTCCTAATGTCTTTCAACACTGCTCTTCCACTTGGGAAACTTCCTGTAAACCTTCTGATCCAAAAATTTTCAGAGCCAGGGGCCTGCCCCGATACCTTGTGAATCTCTTGAGTCTGTTGGCTTTGCGACTCACTGTGTGTTCTTTCTGTAGATCTGCCTTAAAAACAGTCAGCTTTACTTTCAGGATATGGAGAGAAGAATAGTCTTGTTGGTGTGTATAAAAACAAGCACTGATTCAGAATCCTCCTCCAGGAGCAGGAATATTTTGGGTGTGTTTCATTCCTTCCACAGAGTTAGCTTTTTATTCACCCTTATCTTTTTCCTGTACTTTTGTTGAACTAAGGATATTTCAGCTGAGACACCTGTGAGATAGTGGGTTCAATGGAAACAAGCCTGTGTGGCCTCCTTTCTTACAGCCTTTCTGCTGTGTCCAGATCCTGAACACTGCTTACTAGTAAGTATGTTCTCTTTCCTTTGCCAGCTCCTTTGGGTAATGACAGAAATGAAGTGCTGTTAGAGCTCAAACTTTATTTTGAGTGGCTGCCATAATTTTCCTCAGGGAACCAAGCAACAACACAGTTAGTGGCTGATTTTTAACAACTTATTGTCACAGAAAGATACCTGCACTCACAGGTACTCATCAGGTACTTTGGCACACTGTTTGTTTGGAGTACATGTTTTACTGAAATGGGGCTGAAATCCCTCAGTGTTGTCATTAAAAGGGAAATCGTCTCTGGACAAAAGTCAACCCAAAACTGTCTTAGTGTTTATGTTCTGTTCCATGACAAAAGAGGAGAACATGGAGTATAATCACCTTACTGATTTAGATTTGAGTCTGACATTAGTGGCAGTGAGACAGAAATGAGAATTCTTAAAGAGGTGGACATCAGCAGCTGGGCCATTTTTCCCTTCAGTAAAGGTAATCTCTCTACAGACCTAGTTTACTAAGTCAAAGGTAATAATAACCATTTTGCATATTAGGAAAAATTTCATTACCAAAAGGGTTGCCAAGCAATGTAGAAGGCTGTCCAGTGAAGTGGTCAATTCACCACTTGTCCCAGTTTAGAGACAGTTATGTAATTTAAATTTGGGGACACAAGACCATGAGATACAGAAAAGGAAAATAAGCACTCTTTAATTGAATATCTGTCTATCTGTCTGTCTGTCTGTCTGTCTGTCTGTCTGTCTGTCTGTCTATCATGTATTTAAACAAGAAAAACACAGAACACAAAACCAATGTCTTCAAACAAAACCGAACCACTTTTCGGGGACAGAAGAGAACCACTGTCTCCTGTTAGAGTCAATTTATAAGTCTCTGACCCATTTCAGTGGTCATGGGAAAATGGCATCTGCCACTCCTGAGTGGTGAGTGGCAGACCAGAGCTCTCTCGTGAGCTGATGGGGTAGAGGGGAGAAGAAACCTCTGAGTGTAGGTTCGTCCTCTGATGTGGTGAAGTTTGATCCAGATCAAATGGTGGCTGCGTGTCTGTAGAGACACTGGAGAGCTGCATTCCACTTGTTTCCTCCTCATGAGCTGCTGTGGGAACCCCAGCGCTGCTTTCTTCATCCCCAGTCACACAGGAGAGAGAGAGTGCCTGTGCTTCCCCCTCACTGGGAACACGTCCTCTGCTGCCCATGTGCACTTTTGGTCCTGGGCACCACCACTGCCTGGTGCTGCTGCCTGGCCTCAGGCTGTCCACCCATCCCAGGGCGCTGTGAACCCTCCAGGGCTCAGCAGCTGCTGACTGCCACCGTCACTGCTGCCGCCGCCCGTGCCATCCCTTGCCTCAGCTGCAGTGCCAGGCGCCAGCTCCATCCACCCCGGCTGTGGTGGAGGGAGCAGCAGGAGCATGTCCCTGGCTGAGAGGGAATGGGGAGGAGGGCAAAGCAACCTCTCCACCTTTAGCCCCATGGCTGCTCCACCACCGAGCTGCCTGCACTCCCACCCTGACACAGGAAAGGGAAAACCCGATAACTAAACCATAACACCACTACAGGAGGTATTTAAAGACATGTAGATGTGGCACCAGGGGATGTGGTTTAGTGGTGAACTTGGCAGTGCTCGTTTAATGGTTGGAGTCGATATTCTTGGAAGTCTTTTCCAACTTAAATGATTCTGTTTCCATTTTAACAGTCCTTGGTATCTCTGTCCTTCAAGAGTTTTTTAAAATTCTTGCTTTCTAGAATACAATTCCACCCCATCTTATAAACATTTCTTACATTTCCTACCTTTTAGCAAGTGTGCAGTGTTATATAGTCTAGTGTATTGATCTAACATAATCTAGCATTTTTTCTTTATTAATATTCAGTATTAAATTGTATTCACTGGCCAAAATGAGACAAGTCACTGTGCCTTGGTGACCACTGCTATTCTCATTGCATCAATTATGCACGTATATTAGCAATGACTTTCTATTTACTGCCAGTCTATTACAGTTTCTATTACTTGCCAGTCATTGGTGTAAATCCATTATGCCCATTAAAGTTTGAAAGAGTGTTATGTCTGCTATTCATGAGTTAGCTTTCCTAGAAAATCTGTTCTTTTTATGATTTTAAGTAGAAAAGAATCAAAGCAATGAAAAACTTCATCACTCATCTTTTTGGTTTCTGACCTTTTTACCCTCTCCAAACTTTTCTACATTTGATTAAGACGCTTTCCCTTCACAGGTGTACATAAAACTTCCTTGGTAAGGCCATCCATATTTTTGTCAACATCCTGATATTATGTGTAGGGCAACATAAAAGGCCCTCCATTTCCAACAGACCAAGTTCTCTCCGTCTCACTTTTTTTTTCTTTGCAAGTCTGATGGCACAGATGGGAAGATTTCTGCATAGAAGCTTTAGCTGGCAATGCATGGCAGTTTTTAGAGGTTGTGGAGCCGACAACTAGCGAGGTAGAAGAGTGTGCATACTCAGTTAACTGCACTCAGCTGCTGAGAGATGGCATGTTAGTCAGAATTAAGTATTGGTTTTCATCTTATTCTTACCTTCAGTCCTTTAAGTGCCAAGTTTAAAGTGATAGGTTAAGTTTTTTACTCACAATAGTGCAGTTTAATGTCTGTATGTTTACATGCCTCTAAGTGGGAAAACAGTGTAGCCTAGTACACACAACATATGTGAATTTAATATGGACATCAAAAATCACTCGGTGAGCTTTCTTTGTCCTACTTCTTCTGGGGACTTTCAGGTTTATTAATTCCTATGAAGTCCTAGGCCTAAGATGGTTTTGTTAGTAACATTTTTATTAGTATTATATTACTGGTATAAGTACATGATAAAATTAAATGAGTGAGATTTTTAATTCTCTCATTCACTTAGTGCCTAGTCTGGCAAGTGACATGACTTTTTTTCTTTTTGACATGAGTTTCTTATGTAAAAAGAAAACGATACTGTAGTCAGATATGCAGCATTGTTTATGTTCTTTTACTGTAATGGATATTTGGATGACATTCTCAGTAACCACTCTGCATGCTTGTAAAGATTAGTGAGTAATACAGTTCATGGGAAATTTTATGAGTTGAAGTAGATAAGAGTTTGAGATGTTTGTCTTCTGGATATCTGCTTTAACCTCTAAGAATACAGTATGCATCACAGCTTCATTATGTTTTCCCTTTTATTCTTATTGTACTTGGTTTTGTGTCATGGAAAAGAACCTTTTATTTTTCCTTGTATTAATCTTTTTATCCCCTCAGCCCCCTCTCCTTTTCAGTATTGTCCACTTGACATTTTCCAACGTCTTAAACTCTGGAGGCAGTATTCTTGTTATGTTCTTATCTTATTTATGTAGTTTTTGCAGACAAAAATAAGTTGAAGTTTTGTTGACCATTTTCATTACTTAATTATTCAATTGGTAGGTAAAAATTCTTCTTCAGAGGCACATAACATTTTGTTCTCTGCTGTCTTCTTGATTTTGTCATTTTTCACTTGTTTTTACTACCTTAGTCTTCAATGTCCAGTACTTTTGAATGTTCTTCTCATAATCCGTTTTTTCTCTGGGTTTTTTCCTTTTACTTCTTGGCCTTTTTTTTTTTTCTCACATATCTCTTGCACTAGTTTCTCTTTGTTTAAAAGAAAAAGGGAATTTGAACTGGTTTTGGAACCCTTCAGACGCTTTGGCAAGCGTTTCACCTAAATTTCAAGGGTTCAGCTTGAAAGAGAGAGAGAGTGATGAAAGTGAGAGCAGAGACCTGAACTTAACTGTTCATGGAAACATCTCCTATAACTAGTGCTACATAGCTGGCTTTATATGTTTGCTCTATTATTTGTTAATTTAATCTATGACTGTTAAAGTCTTTAATGTCTGTAGCTTTCTGTTGGTTTCTTCTGATTACTTTTAGTGAGCAACTGTTTTTTGCTTCTTGTTGTACTTATTTACTGAAAATGGTAAACAAAGTAGTTGTAAATTCACGAAGTAAATAATGAAATATTTCAGTCAAAGGTCTGTATTGAGCAACTTGGAATTTAGGGAAATAGTGATGTGGCAATATTATCGTCTTGTCATCACGAATTCTGCTGGGAAGATTCCACATTAGATAATGTTATGTTAAACTGAATCCTCCTCCCTCTTGTTTTTCACTCTGGAATGTTTCGGTATTGTGATCACGAAAACATGAGTCAATTTTTTTTTTTACAAGGTTACTCATACTGCTTGAAGGAACTACATAGCCTCAAGATCAGGAAAAGAATTAAAAAAAGAAAAGGGAATCATCATTAACTTCATGAGACTCATAGCAAAGTTTAAAAGAAAGTATAAATAAAGATATACAAGTAATATAGGTATAAAATTCAATATGAAATTACTGTATATGGAAGGTAGATTGTGTCTGACTAACATGTTAGCCTTGCATGTTATGTGTCAACTTATTTTTTAGGTGAAAAGAGTAAAGTAAATCTTATATTTGTGGGATTCAGTTAAGCATTTTATAACATTAGATAAGGATAATGTTTTCATTAAACTGAAGGAGATGGGGATTTGTATAAGAAATGCAGGGTGGGAAAGGAAAAGAAAAATAATCAGCAGTATTAGAAGTCAAACTAGGAGGAAGATAATACTAAGTATGTTTCTTCCAGCTTTAGAATCAACCTTTTAAATTATTTTTATTACGGATGTTTGCACAAAAGGTAGGAAAATGTTCATGAGATGCAGAAGGCTGTCATTGCTGCACAGGGAGATCAAGATAGTCAGGAAGAGCTGGATGATTGTGAGGGCCGACATATCAGAAATGCAATGAGATTAGATCTTTCCAGTATAAAATGTAAGATTAATAACATAGGCATTAGTAGTACTAACTCGCTTGTCATCTGAGGGTTATTCAGTTGGAAATCACAGGTCAGGAGTGTTAAATTTTTAACTATTTGGAAGATAATCTAAGAAAAACTAATGTGGTTGAATTAGTGGGGAGGCAAATGTGATTGCTAAGATGTGTTAAGGAAGATACTTCTGATAAAGATATATAAATATTATACAGAACACTGTTATCTTTCAGTATATTGTTTACTGTTCTTGGATTTTATATTTAAGAGCAGGAGCAGAAGCAAGTGTGAGGAAGGGCTGTGAAGAATTATCAGGATACTGGGTAGCCTTTTAAACAGAAGACTAATGAAATACCTTGACTTATTCCCTTGCAAAGCTGAGGTTGTCAGGGAATGGGGAAGCTCACCTTGGAGGGTAAACAACAAAAAATAAATAAGCTATATAAGTTACAGGATAGTATTGACACAAAACAAAATAGTGCATGTAAAAGTATAACCAAGCAGAATGTTAGGAGATTCCTAAGTATCAACTCAGCTTCTAGATCATCCTCCCAGCAAAAGCAAGTAATCTCATTTGTTTTCTAATAGACCTTAACAGATAAAGAGGATTACATTATGCAGTTGCCTGCAACTCATGGATCTTGACTGCTTAATGCAGGATTTGCTTACATTCTTGCTTTTGAAATAGAGAAGGTTTAGGGTTCCTATGTCTTAAAATGGGAAGCATCTTTGTTATGTTTTATGACTATTTCTTTTTAAAGATGAACAGATACTTTTGAATCTCTTTTTGTTTCTTTATGTTTCTGTCACATGGTTATTCTTTACCATTCTTACATAGTCAATTAAACATTCATTTGCTTAGGGATTTTCTACAACTAGGTCAAAATAAGTTTCATAACTGATCATAGCAAATATTAAGTAGCAAAAAATAATAATTCAGAATTGAATTAATAAAGTTTTTAAAGATTTGGATTGTAATTTAACACCATCTTTTGAATGAAGAATAATCTGGGACAAGTATACACAATTTTTCTTTTTTTAATTCTCATCTATATAGCTGAGAGGAAGTTAACATTCAAATAAGGGATATCTGGCTAAAAGTGATACATAGTGCCTTGCCTCTCTTCTAGAGCTTGTCCAGATCCCTCTGGATGGCATCCTATCCTTCACGTGTGACAACTGCACCCCTCAGCTTTGTATCATCTGTAAATTTGCCAAGGGTTCACTTGATCCCTTCATCTATGTAATTAATGAAGATACTAAATAACGCTGGTCCCAACACAGACCTTCGGGGACACCACTTCTTACTGACATCCATCAGAACTCTGAGACACTGACCACTACCCTCTGGATGCAACCCTGCAACCAATTCCTAGTCCATCTAGCAGTCCACCCATCAAATTCAGCTCCTTCCAGTTTATAGAGAATGATGTTGTGGGGGACCATGTCAAAAGCTCTACAGAAGTCCAGATGAATGACGTCTGTATCCCTTCCCTTGTCACTCCTTTGTAGAAGGCCACTAGGTTGGTTAGGAAGGACTTGCCCTTGGTGAAGCCATATTGGCTGTCTCGTATCATCTCTGTCCTGCATGTGCCTTAGCATAGCTTCTAGAAGGATCTGTCAGATGATCTTCCAGGGCACAGAGGTGAGGGTGACAGGTCAGTAGTTCTCAGGGTCCTCCTTTTTACCCTTTAAAGATGGGGTACAATGTTTCCCTTTTTTAAATCATCTGGGACTTCACCTGACTGCTGTGATGTTTCAAATATTATGGTCAGTGGTTTGACAACTATCTTGGCTAATTCCCTCAGGATTCTGGGATGCCTTTCATCAGGTGCCATAGACCTGTGTGTATTGAGGTTCCTCAGGTGGTCATGAACCTCACCTTTACTTACAGTGAGAAGGACTTTGCTCCCCCAGTCTTCGTCCTGCTGTCCACCCACTCAAGAAGTGGAGGAAGAGAGGTTAC
Organism: Serilophus lunatus; assembly: GCA_013399895.1. NCBI lineage: Eukaryota > Metazoa > Chordata > Aves > Passeriformes > Eurylaimidae > Serilophus > Serilophus lunatus. Next base: position 1,191,999 of record VXBA01001109.1, on the reverse strand, counting down.
CATTAATGATTGATGCAAAAAAATTGCTGAGTACCTCAGCCTTCTCCTCATCTGTTGTTACCAGTTTTCCAGCTTTGTTTGTTAGGGGGTTACACCTTCTCTGACATTTCTTTTATGGTTAAAATACCTGTAGAAGCCCTTCCTGTTATTCTTTGCATCCGTTGCCAGGTTCAGTTCCTGCTTTGCCTTGGCCTTCCTTACCCCACTCCAAAACAACCATACTTCATCTCTATACTCTTCCCAGGTTACCTGTTCTTGTGTCCACTATCTATGCATTTGCTTCTTTCCCTTTAGTTTGACAGCAGTTCCCTACTCAGCCATGCAGGTCTCTTGTCTTTCTTGCCTGATTTTTTGCTACTGGAGATCATTAGCTCTTGTGCTCTATGGAAGACTTCATTAAAGATCTGTCAGCTCTCTTCTGCTCTCTTGTCCCTGAGGGGCAGTCTCCAGAGTATCCTACTGGCCATCTCCTTGAAGAGCCAGAAGTTTGCTTTCCTAAAGTTCAGGGGTCTGACTTTACTCCTTACCTGACTTACATCCCTCAGGACTGCAAACATCACCAATGTGTGATCACTGCAGCTCAAGCTGCCTCTAGTCTTGATGTCCCTGATTACCTCTTGTGTTCATGACCAGCAGATCCAGTAATACATGCTTTCTGATAGGGCTGTCTATTACCTGGTTTAAGAATCATAGAATAGAATTGTCTGAGTTAGAAGAGATCTTTAAGGTCATCAGGTCAAACCATTAACCCAGCACTATCACTGTAAACTCTAAACCACTAATACATGTCACCCAGCACCAGATCCAGATGCCTCTTAAACACCTTCAGGGGCAGTGACCCCAATGCCTCCCTGGGCAACCTGTTCCAAGGATTCAGCCTGACATTCCTAACGCTGAAAATTTTTTTTCTAATCCAAATCTCCCCTGTCTCATCTTGAGGCCATTTCCTCTTGTTCTCTCACTGCAGGCACAGTAGAAGAGACCAGCCCGCACCTTACTACAACTTCCTTTCACGTAGTTGCAAAAAGAGTGATGAGGTTCTCCCTGGGCCTTTTCTTTTCAAGACTAAACAAACTCAGCTTCCTCAGCCATCTGTCGAAAGTTATTTTCTAGACATTTCGCGAGACCTGTTGCCCTTCACTGGATACGTTCCAAACTTCAATGTCTTTTTTAAAATGAAGAGCCCAAAACAGTATGCAGTACTTTAGGTGTGGCCTCACCAATGCCAAGCACAGTGGGACGATCACTTCCTTAGTCCTACTGCCTACACTATACAGGCCCAGGTGTCATTGGCCTTCTTAGCCACCTGGGCACACTGCTGGCTCATATTCAGACAGCTGTCAATCAGCACCCCCAAGTCACTTTCTGCTGAACAGCTCTCTATCCACTCCACTCCCACTCTGTAGCACTTCATGGAGTTGCTGCAACCCCAGTGCAGGATCCAGCACCTTGCCTTATTGAACCTCCCCTAGTTGTCCTTAGCCCATTGACTGAGTCTGTCCTGGTCTCTGTAGAGTCTTCTTACTCCTGAGTAGATTAACACTTCCATCCAATTTCGTGTTGTCTGCAAATTTACTGCACTCAGTCCCCACGTCCAGGTCATCAGTAAAGGTGTTGAACAGGGTCAGCCCTAAAACTGAGCCCTGGGGAACACCAGTAGTGACCAGCCACCAACTGGATTGATCTCCATTTACCACAACTCTCTGGGCAGGCCACCCAGCCAGGCCATCAAAGAATTCACCCACCCAAGCTGTAAGCAGCCAGTTTTTCTAGGAGGTTGCTGTGGGAGACGGTGTCAAAGGCTTTACTGAAGTCTGGGCAGACTATATCCACAGCCTTTCCCTCATCTATTAATTGGGTCACTTTGTCAAAGAAGATCAGGTTGGTCAATCAGGAACTTTCTTTTGTAAATCCATCTTGGCTGGGCTTGATCCCTTGGTCGTCCTGCATGTGTCGTGTAATGGTACTCATTATGATCTCTTCCTGCCTGGAACCAAGAACAGGCTGACAGGCCTGTAGTTCCCGACATCATCCTTCCAACCCTTCTTATAGATGGGCCTTGGATTTGCTAATTTTGTAGTCAGCTGGAACTTCTCCAGTTAACCAGGACTACTGGTAGATGATTGAGAGTGTTTTCGCAAGTTCTTTTGCCAGTTCCCTCATTACTCTGGGGTGGATCCCATTAGTCCCATAGACAGGTCACTAACCATCTCCTCCTGGATTATGGGGCCTTCACTCATCTCCCCATCACCAACTTCCAACTCTGGAACCTGGGTATCCTGAGGACAACTTGTCTTGATATTTAAGACTGAGGCAAAGAAGGCATTAAGTACCTCAGCCTTTTCCTCATCCCCCGTCACTATACTATCATCTTCATTCAACAAATGATGGAGATACTCCTTGTCTCTCCTTTTGCTGCCAGTGTATTTGTAGAAACTTTTTTTGTTTTCTTTAACTGTACCAGCGAAATCAAGTTCTAACTGGACTTTGGCCCTTCTAATCTTTTCCCTACATGACCTCATGACAATCTTTATAGTCCTTCCAAGTTGCCTGACCCTCCTTTCAGAGACAATATATTCTCTTTTTTTTCCTGAAATTTCTGTCTAAGTTCAATCTTTAGCCAGATCACTTATGAGGTTATTCTCCATTCACTCCAGGAGTCTCCTGGATTGCCTACAGCTCACCATGCTACTTTCCCAGCAGATGTCAGGGTGATTGAACTCCTTCAGCAGGACACAATCCTTATGCGAACACAATCTGTCCTGGAGCTGAAGCAATAAGGTTCATCAATAGCTTCCCTTGATCAAGCAGCCTAAACTGTAGTAAACAGAATTCAGGAATAATGGACTGTTAGTTCTCAAAAGGACTACTTGGAAATTAATAGACTCTTTATTCCCAGGTAGTGTTGCAGATCTGCTGGAAGAACCAGAAGGTGCACTCTAGGAAGCAAAAAATGACTATATGTGATGTCTCCTTCTTCAAAACATAGAACTCACATCTGTAAGAAATGCACGTGGCTAATGTACTGCTTAGGAAAAAAGGACATAGCCAGGGAACAGCTGAATTAAGCAACTTGCTCCCCTAGAGAAATTTCAAATGCTATGGAGAAAAAGTTGTTCACAGCAAATGCTGTGCATGGTCTGTGTCTCTATATCACTCCCTTCACAAAGCTTACAGCATTTTCCTAATTAAATAGTGCCAGCAGGGTTGCCAGCGTGATCGAGTTCACATGGAAAAGGAGCCAGAGAGAGAAAGTGCAGAGAACAACACTTTCAGCATGGAGCTGGCATCTGAAGAATGACTTCCCCATACCGTGTCCTATCTTGTATTTTAGTGGCCTTCATCTTGACCAAAATGATCCCATTTCCTCTTCACTTTGCATTATGAAATGGGAATAGGGTAATACTTCCTATAAAAAGTGTGTAGCGTGGAAGTAATCGTGTTTATTTGTTTCTTTACATAGTTGAAGAATATATTGACCACTAGAATTTAGTTTTAACTAAATGGGTTTTTAACATGACGCTAAATCTAAATAAATTTCCTGAGTTTTGTGAGCTGCAATTTGCACTTGTTTTTTTCATCTTCTAAGAATAAAGTAACAATATTTATCAGAAATATTTATGCCATTGAGGAATCCAGAGAAATGCAGGAAATGCAGTATGAACACATAATGTACGTACTAATACTTTATTTGCCTTTGTGTGAGTGGATTTGATGGCCGAAGAGGAAGAGGCCCCAAGGGCTCCTTAGTATGCAATTAATATTTTGGCTAGAAAAGCAGCAGATTGTTTCAGTATGCTTACATGTTATGACATCATATTCCAGTAAAATTATAATGAACAGAATTTTTGTTTGTCTCTGTGGCAAACCAAAATGAGTTTTCTAATTGTCAACAGACCTTGGTGATTTATTTAATTATAGTGGCGCCCGCTCACACCAACTTAGTTAAGGTCTGTCAGCATTTCTGTTATGAACCCCTATTTTTAGGGGTTTATAACTAGTTGTAAATATTTACTCATTGCTGAAACTTGGCATTCAAGGTCACAGTCATGGAGCAAATATGCTTTTTCAGGTTGACTATTCTAAAGTGATGCTAGTGGCATTAGCTAAAAAGTAGGTTTCTGATGCTATGAAACTTACAGGGAATAAAGGGAACCTGCTTTCTAGATCTCTTATTTGAGGGATTTTCTTAAGAATCTCAAATGTCCAGAAGAGTCAGATGAAAATGAGTTTGTTTTTAGAGGTTATATTTGACTGATTCTGTATTATCCATTATCACACTTTGTTTTGTTCCAGTTGAATGTATTGTTTCACGTGTCCTTTTGTTGTCTGCTAGCCTTTATGATCTTCTGTCATTTGGCTGCATTTGTCAGTTTATATTCTGAGGAGTGTGCCAGTATCACTTCAGAATTTTTTGCACAAGAATTTTCTCCAAGGAAAATTCTAGCCTTTTTAGCTACCATATAGAATGCAAGGAGATGCATATTTTTAAAATGAAGATAATTTTAAAACTTTTAGACACCTAATGAATCGATATGTGAGGTGTTGCTGTTTGAAATCCTGACTGTTTCAGTTCTGTGGCTGAACAGTGACAGAGGGCTGAGTAGCGTAGAACTGATATGTAGGTGTGCTGTGGTTGAAAACAACTGTGCTGATACGTTATTGCATAATAATCACCAAATTCTAGATAAATATTTTGAAGATTGTAAATATTTTCAGCCTTTGTCTAGTAACTCATATGTAATGTCTTGGGAAAGTTTTTTAATGATCAGTGGCAGATATATAATTTTACTTTTGCATGGGCTTGTTCCTTACATGAGTGAACATCTTTAGGATGCAGAGTGATTCATTATTAAAACTCAGTTTAATTGTCGCGCTGTACTTTCAGGCTGTAATACTATGATTAATTTTGAGTCTCTATCCTCATCACTGAAAAAAGGAGGATGTTGTTTCTTTTTGACCTGCTGCTTGTTGTGGAGAAGCCCATATTCTCACAGATTTAGTCCATTTTCTGAGGATTTCAGGTGCTCCTTTGCATTTTCCTGGCAATATTCGTGTTATCAGTACTCTGTTAACTCTGCTTGAGGCCAAGCAGAGCAAGAAAAGTTTAATCAAAACCATGTAAAAGCCTAATCGTTCTGCCAATGCCAAAGAGCTGCATGAGGCTCTAGAGCCATGGGCTGAATATAATTTTTCCATATTATCACATAAATAGCTCCCTAAACACTCTTTAAAAGAAAAAGTGGGGAGGGAGGAGGGAAAAAGAGAAGGCCTGTTGTGGGATTTGAGTTTATAAAGTGAACTAAGTTCATGTGCTTTCCTACTTTGCATGCACTGGATGGAAAGGTAGGTGTAGTAATTCAACAGGAAACAAACTTCTGATAGATACTGTATTTTCCCTAAATCTAGGTAATTGCTAACAGCACTACCACATTTCTTTTTATTTAAAGAAGATAGTGAAGTAATGAGGTGGGATGAGCTATCAAGGTGCCTACTGCTTTTGCATGGCACAGCTTGGCCTGTGCTAAGCTGTAGCCGGCACATGCAGCCATTTCCAGCCTTCAGTTCTGCATTCTCTGAGATTTTCTGGAAACTCTTCAAGGAACTTGCAGGTGCCTGTTGCTGCAGGAAAAGGATAGGTATGGGAGGCTATGGCTTCTAGCATTCTCTAGCAGCTGTCTACAAGCTCTGTCAGCTACTCCTGATCAAAAGCTGCATTGAGGTTTCCTTCCAGTTGTCTCCTGATTAGAGAGAGTTAAGCACGCTCTCAGCAGATGCTAGGGAGAAGTACATATATGTGCCGGGCCTAGAGCACCGTTCCCAGAGACAGGCAGCAGATGCAGCAGTTTGCACAGCAGTTCATGCAGAAGGGATTCATAAACTCTGCTGAGAACGGTATATATGTGCTCAGCAGTGCTGGTGATGCACAACATGACACAGTTCCTAGACCACATGGAGCAGCACACCCTGGTATATTGACTTAGAGCTAGCTCCAGAGCTGTAGCTAGGATTGATTCATTGTGGGCATCAGTGATACTGTAGGGGGGCACACGGAGCATTGTGAGCATGAGAACAGAGGTCAGGTTTTTACAACTGTGACAATTTCTTTGAGGATCAGTGCTTGTGAGAAACAGGATCCACCTGACCAAGTGGGGCAAGCATCTTTATCAACAGGTTAGCCAATCTGGTAAAGAGAGCCCTAAGATGACAGAGAGTAGAGTTAACCTATAACTAAGCAAGGAAGTGACAGATGAAGTTAGTAGGCAAAAACTTAGGGGTGATGTTGACAAGAGAGACCCTAAAACTAACTAAACAGGGCTCATTCTTACTGTATGCACACAAGTAATGAAGACCCTACGAGACAGCATGATGGGGGAAATCCTTATACTATTTCTGGGAAATCGGTACACTTGGGTTCCTGTCTGATGTGCCAGTACACTAACACATGTAGCATAGAGAATGAGCGGGAGGAATTGGAGAGTCTGTGTGCAGCTGCTACAGGGCTACAACCTCACTGAAATCATGGATGCATGGCGGTATAACACACAAATGGAGTGCTGTGATTGATGTGTAGAGTCTTTAGGAAGCACAGGCCAGTTTGGTAAGAACAGCATTGTACTTCATGTGAGGTCTCACATGGAATGCTGCCTAGGAATGATGATGAGACAGCTGATAGTGTATGGGTCAGAACTGGAGGGCATACCAATGTTGGCAATAGTGCAGTGGGTGTCTCCTACACCCTGAATGATCAAAAAGTAGATGAAGTTCTTTTTTAGGTAACTGGATGGAGGATTTTGGCCACAGCCCTGGTCCTTGTGAGGGACTTTGTCCACCCCAGTATGTGTTGGAGCAGCATCATAGCATGGCACAAACAATCCAGGAAGTTTCTGGAGTGCATCAGTGACGACTTTATGGTATAGGCAATTGAGGAATCTGTGAGGATGGGCATTTGTACTAGAGGTCACAGTTTCAAAGAAAGAATCATCAGAGATGTGAAGGCTGGACTGAATGCAGCAACCATGAGATGAATCACGAATGGTGGTAGAATCTTGACAGAACAGGGCAAATATCACAGATAAACTGGACTTTGAGGTAACAGACTTGGGTCTCTTCAGAGATCTGCTTGGAAGAATCCCATAGCAGATGGTTCTGAAGAGAGAAGTCCAGGAGAGCTTGTCAAGGTTCACTTCCTTGAAGCTCAAGAACAGTTGAATGTCCATCCCGACACACGGATAGTCAAGAAAAGGCAGCAGAAAGCCTGCATGGATGAACAAGGAACATCTGACAGAACTCAAACAGGGTTTGTGAACAAAGAAGTATAGTTTGACCTATGTTCGGTGTCAGAGGCCTGTTCCAAATTCTTAGATCTAAATTCTTGTGTTATTTACATACATTCTCAATACATTCCCTATTTTCATTTTAATATTCTCTAAAACAATACTGCAAACCAAATAAAACTAATAAACCAAAGGAAAATATTAATATAGAAGGTATTTTAAGTAAATTATTTAAGTGAAGAGAAAGGGTGAAATTCTGCATTTCACTTTACATTTTGAGGTAAATCTCGGTCTGAAGCCACTGTACTTTCTTCTTGTAGATTTTGTCACATTGGTAGTGTCAATATTGTGTTTGCCTTTAGAAGCAAAAGGATACACAGGAGGTGAATGCTGTGTGTCAGAAGCAAAGAAGGACGCAATGGAGTGGGACAGAAGTTGGCATTCTTGAACTATCTGTTTCTTTGTTTTGACAGCTGCTTAGTTAACAAATGGCACCATGGTGTTTGAATTCCATTAAGCATGCAGGACCTATGTAGTTATTTTCTAGAAAAAGTGGTTAAACACTGGAACAGATCATCCAGATATATTATGGAATCTTCATCCTTGGAGATACCCACAATACCCTGGACAATGCCTAAACAAGAAAGTGTAAGTTCAGAGCCTGACCATGCTCAGGGTTCTGCATTGGACCAGATAATGTCCAGAAGCCTTTCAACCTGAATTATTCTATAATTTTATGAAAATGCAATGTAAGCGAAAGCATTTCCAGGCCTTAATAATTCCCTGTATGTTAAACTGTAAACAAGAAAGCAAAGTAAATACCCACTTTCTGCATGTCATAAAGGCAATTTAGCTCACTCCTCCAAGTCCCTATAGCCAGAGGCTTGTTGGAGCCAGTGTTATGGTTTTGCTCTTTCCATATAAACATATTTTTAGAATTAGGCACAAAGTTCAAGGACACTGAGACTGGAGGCTTATTCACACTAGTTTGAGTTTGAGTGTGCTGCTCTCTGATAAACTTTTTTTTTTCTTAATAGTTGAAACTAGTGGGTTAAAATTATTAATGAAAATTCAGACATCCTCACATGAAAAAATCACCATCCATTTCCACAGAGGAAAGTGGAGAGAGCACATTTTACAAAGGATCCTTTAAGGGGAATAAGGAAAATGTAGTACTTTGATTGAATTAATCTAGTACTAGTGTTTGAGTGAATCTGCTTTTGTTGTAATGGACCTTGCTTTTGGCCATGCTTTTGGAATCCTGGGCTTTCTTTCATTGCTGTAAAACATGGACAAGATAGTTGTCAAATGAGGACCCATTTCTGCTAAGTATATTCTCTGCAGTTTGACTTTTGTTGCCACTTAGACTTAGTTATGCAGACGGGTTTCATATGAGTGACCTCACAATCTTTCTTCCTCCATGCCACTTGTCGGTGGGACAGGAGTTGTCTCTCAGGCGTGGTTTCCACTGGAGTTTTTGAGTCTCCTTAGGTCTCATATTCCCAAGACTCAAACCAAGAAGAGAGCAGAGCTGAGCTGTTGGCCTGATACATGGTAGAGCTCATTGCAGAGCCCCACAAGTGTAGGTGAGGAGCTGGTTTGCACACAGGAGTTGCTGTCAGAGTTATCAACTGCCTTGCTGAGGAGCAGTCCATGTATTTGAGTACTGGGTCTTATTCTGTGAGAAAAGATAATTTTTTATTCCCAAATACTACTCTATATTACATCAAGTAGATGGCTAAAATTCTTAACTTGTGTTGTTTTCTTTTCATGACTTCTTACCAGGTATCACTGCCCAGTGCCTAAAATTTTCTATGTCCAGTTAACTGTTGGAAACAGTGAGTTTTTTGGTGAAGGAAAGACTCGTCAAGCTGCTAGACATAATGCTGCAATGAAGGCCCTTCAAGCTCTCCAGAATGAGCCTATTCCAGAAAAATTACCTCAGGTTTGTGTTTCAGAAAATTGTTCTCCTAATGGAGAAAATGTCCATTTAATCGGTGCCTTTATGAAGACTGAATTATTAACCTTAAATATATGTTGTGCAGTTTTTGCAGTTGAAATTACTTGTCCCCAGTGTACATAAGAACCTGATGGAGCTCACTGACAGCTATTGATCACCTGTCTGATGATCACATGGTTTTAGGCTTTTAGTTACTTAGTACCTTTTTAAATAACTGTCTTTCTCAATGCTATGTTTGTAAGTGATGTATATTGCTGCTTACAAATTAAAACGTTTTGTTGTATTTAAAAAGTATTTAACAGAATTTTTTTTCTCAGAATAGCCTTTCTAAATTGAAAGGACAAATAAAATAACATTTCCCAGTCAAAGAAGCCAAGTACTTTCAAGACCTCTGGGAGCACCCAGTTTCTGGTGCAGCAGTTGAAGACCACTTGGGATCCTATAGGATCTCAATATCAGGTGTCTGTTGGCAGGATAAATAAAAAAAAATCTTTTATCCATATTAAACCACTGAAGAGGAGCATTGCTGTGTTAATATTTCATTGCACAAACATGTAGAGGACTGTAAGGTGAGCAGAAACAAGGAGCAAGCAGCCAGCAGGGCAGGGTTGCAGTGAATATGAACCTGCTTTCACAAAAGAGCTATTGTGTGTCTGCCAAAGCACCTCTGCTGTCTCATACATGTGAGGCTAAGAAAGGCCTTAAAATTAAAGTGTCAGCTGTGGAATGAGGATCAAATTTAAATCCAAAGTGCCTGAGACACTCCTGAACATATATTATCTTCCTTAGGGAATTCATATGTCTAAGGCTTGAAACTTTATTGCTCAGTACTAAAGTCTAAGCCTTAAAGTCTTGATCCTCCCTTTTCTCTACTCACAGTTAGGTTCTCTATCATATTTGGTGGAAAAATATGCAAGGAGTTAAATTTTAAGGGCAGAAGGGAAAATGAGGTATTTTCTCAACAGATGTGTTTGTATTAATCATGAAATTTTAAACAGTAATTTCTAGTTTAGACTATACATATCTGGTTAAGCTAGAGTACAGCTAGAAAACCTAAACATTCTTGACTTGAAAGCTTGCTGACAGCCCAGTGGGCATTATGTTATTTTATGTAAATTATGCCAGTGTTTCATTATTCCCCATTTCAAAGATAATTTGTGAGGTATTTCTTCTAGAATTCTCTTAGCCTCATTTTCTATTTAATTAGCATTTTCTTATCTTTGCTAAATGTAACAAACAGATATCAAAAATCTGTCCCCTATGTATATTTACAGATTATGCTTAAATAATTTCGAATCTTTTTTTATAGAACTGAATGTTTCCATAGTGTGTCAGTATGAAGTTGTTTTTTCTAGGCCATAGTTCTAGGCCATAGTTCATCCTTGTGTCTTTTTTTTGTCAGCTTTTTAGTTTATAAGTGTCCTTTGTAAGTACAAACTTAATGTAATACAATACTAAATAATATTCTCACAAGATTTTTTACAGAATAATAGTATTCCATTCTCTATATGCTCAAAATATATTTTTACTTTTAATTATTGTCCTTTTAACTCTGATGATCTTTCTCAGTGAACCTAATCAATACTTTGCTGGTCCTATAAGTAGAGGCCTACATTCTTCGTTTCAGTGGTACTTTACATTTCATTATATGAAATGAGGTAGAGGTCCTACATAATTTCATTTTAACTACCCTTGTTACTGTTTTGCACTGCACCCTTTGTTTTCAGCAGGTTCTATAAATTTTATATTTTTTTTGTATTTAGCTTCAGATCAATGTCAGGCATGTAAATGCCTTTTTTCAGACTCAAAAGTTTGCAACCACTTAATGAGATAAAAAGTGCTCCATCCACACCTGCATGCTGTAGCTGAGTGTTGGATTTTTGGTCCTGAATTATCTTAAAGGTTAATATATTAAGAGTTAGCAAATAGTAGATAAAAGATTGATAAATTTCATTTTAATGTGAAGAACCTAATGCATTTTAATGTTGTTTTATAACTGTGGTATCTGCAATTTGTAGCTATGGTGGTGGCTGAAGATTTAGATCGGACTGCTATGTAAGATGGGAACTCTGCAGGAATCCACCTAATTCAGCCCAAGTGTCTTTGATGTTTACCTCCACTAATACAAAATTAGGAGTCTGGCCAAGGTTACATGGTTGTTGAGAGATCCCAGTTTGAAGCATTAAGATCTTTGCAGTTTGAAAATAGCTGCAAGTGAAATCTCAGAGAACTAAGGAAATGTGGCCTGGGGGACAAACACCAAAAGGTAGTGGTTGCAAAAGGCTGACTGGTCCCCATGCTGGGGGTTGTCTGAGAAAACTGACATTTACCTGAAGTGTAGAGCAAAGCTGAATTTTAGGCAGAATAATGTTTTCATGTGCCTTTTTTTTTTTATCTCAACTTCTCTGTTTGTTATGTTCCTACAGATAAATAAATAGTGTTCTGCGTTAAGCAAGCTGTTCTCTGTCACTACCACACTACCAGTGTGAAAACACACTGGCTATAACTCCCAGAGGGAATTTGCTGGAGGGGGTGTTAACCAGCTGCACCTGCTGAGGACACCTGTAACCTGGTGACCCAGTCAGAGTGTGGGGGTGATTCACTGAATTTCTTCTGATAGAAGTGCTGTCTTTTGTACTTTCCAAGAAGCCCAGATTTCTTCTTTGCTTAAAATGAGTACCCACAGAGAGATTGAGAAACAGGTCAAAGGATCTGTTTGATCCTCATGTTTGACACAAGAAGTGTGTATTCAAAAAGTTGTTATCCATGTCACTAATAAGACTAAAATCCATAGATGTTACTTTTCTATCTATAATTGATTAAAAATAATGTGTATGTGTTCCTTTTTTATGAAGCATAAGTGCATTATATATGGCTTCACAGTCAGCAGGGATCTGATAATGGGCTGCTGAGATGAGTGTACAAGCACTGATTTATAGCCTGAGAAGAGAATTCAAAAGTCTTTGAGAAACTGAGGAAGAAGGATATTATCTTTTAAGAATTGTAATATGATTATGTATGCATTATTTTCAGAATGGAGAAACAGGAAAAGAATCAGAAGAAGATAAAGATGCAAACAAGTCTGAGATCAGCGTAGTGTTTGAAATTGCTTTGAAGCGCAATATACCTGTCAGTTTTGAGGTATGTGTTGCATTTTTTTCTGTTTGCTAAGAAAGTATTGATACAAGGTGCCACTAAAATTCAAGACAGTTAATAATAATAATACCTTATAAATATGACTTTAATATTCATGCAAATAGTAAATAAGAAATTGTTAGTGTTTCAGAACCTAAGACACTTTTATGGACCTAATATTTGGTTGCAAAAAAGTGATTGGCAGAAAGAAGTTAAATAATCTTATATATAGGGCTGTGGGATTAGAATCAGTGACCACACTCAATCTGATTTGAAATAATTTGCAAAACAGCCAAAATCTTTGCTTTAACTGTAGGCATTCATACATTAGAAAAGTTCCCATTGAAACACTGTGAGTCTGCTGTGCTGTTTTCAGAAAGTTATGAGTATTTTTAAATTCCACTCTGTTTGACTCCTTATCTACCTCTACTTAAGCCTTCATGATTTTTTGTTTGTTTGTTTCATATGATTTTATCTATGAACCTGCTTTTGACACCTTTGTTTTCCTTAAGTAGTAAAGAATATTTGGAATAACTCCAATGCTATCAGTTAAGTAAGTATGGGAGAATGAATGATACTAACAGGAAAATTTTTCCAATGAGAAAGTTCTTACAAAAGCTAGTTATAAAAATCTAATGTAGTAGGAAGCAACAGATTTTCAAGCTGGTTTTTTTTTTTTTTTAATGCAGAAAATACTAATGTAAATGGCTTTTTAATGTTTGGTTTTTGTGCTTCTTGTTTTACATTTAAACTGAGTATGCCTGAAAGACGTGGGTAGTGCTTATACCAGTGATGGTTATTTTCTCCAGTGCTTTTTTCTTTTAAAGTATAGGCATGTATTTGCATGTAAAAAAACCCCTAAAAATCAAAAAAACCCCTAAGCGGTGGCATACCTTACAGTGTGCTGCATGCAGCTTAATGATGTGCTTGGCCCATGTCCCTGAACTGGCCAACATCAAATGAGCAATTTTGACCTTATTAGAAATCTGAGAAATCTCTCATAAGGTAAGTAAGAGAGCCAAAGACAAAGAAAACTGTTTGCGACTAAGGAATTCCTTGGTATAACAAAGACATATGTGCTTCATATATGTCATCTACGTGATACAGACTTAATTAGGAACATAATTAGGAAGTTAAGAGAATGTAAAATCTAGAAGATGAAACTAGGGTGTCTGGGGGTGTTGATGTATCACTTTTCCAGTACCTGCCAAGAGCTTAACTGCTTATATAAGACCAGACATAACGGAAACACATGCTTGTGCTTCAAAAAGGAAGCTCACAATTAGGGTTTCAGTTTTCACACATTGTTTTTTACCTTAAATATTTAAAAGTATTTGAAATAGTTCTGTACAAATCAATACACTATAATAAAAGGAGATGTATAATCATTGGTCACAAAGTAGCTTGGAGTTTGGAAAGAAAAAAGAGCTAGTGCTTTGAATGTCTTCTTAACTTCATTCCTGTTTCGGCTTATTTAAGGGAGAGCATTTGGTAAGGAGAGAATGAAGGCAGAGATAGTTAGTACAGGAAAAGTCTAATGTGCCACTTGCCAAAGAATGTTAGCATCATAGAAAAAAGACAGTTTCTCGCTCGCATGACAGGTTTTGTGTTATTTCTTGCGTTTAAATCTAAGTATAGGTGACACTCTTAAATAGAGTTTTGATTGAACATGGTTCTGGCTTATTTTTCAATAAAACTGTTAAGCAATTATGGGTAATCCCCAGGATCTGATGTTTCTAATGGGATTTTATTTACAAATGGTCTTGTGTTATTCCAGGCAGGCATCAAAGCTTTTTCTACCTTTTATTTTGTGTGTGGTAGCTATAAAATGATCTGCCTTTTCTTCATCTGAAAAAGCTTTAGCCAATGTTCCAACAGTGCTGTATTATGCAATGAAATAATGATCATAAATATATCTAAATTTCTATGTAAACATGTCCTCAGAATTGCATGAGGGGTGGACAATCCTGTTTTATGCAATATGGCTAGTTTTAATTGCCTAGGAACTTTAGGATGAGTTTCAAGGAATTTATATGTATTAAAATGTAAACTAAAATTAAAACATTAAATTCTAAAGAAGAACAAGCTTTACTCCATACTTTTCGCTGGTGCATCCTTTGCTAACCTTGATTCATCTACTTTTAAGTCAAAATGCAACCACTTTAAGGCATTTGTGGCAAGCACTTTTGTATTCCTCCTTAAAACTGTTAATTGAGATGAATGCTGTAGGAATTGTTAGAGTGAGTACCTGTAGAATGGTGGTTTCGCTTATTATTCCTTCCTTTACAGTAGGCTAAAGTCTTGCTTTTTTCAGTTCTTTTGCAAAATATATGTTTGTATTTCTTATTTGTCCGTAAGGAGTCAGTGAGCCCAGAAAACGTAACCGAGGTCAACCGCTTCAGATATTAGAACATGTTGGAGTGTTTCAGAATGTCATTTTATTTTCAGTATTTTGTTTTTGCATTGGAGTGTTATTTCTTTAGAATAACAAAGGCAATAGTATTTTTTTTAGTTCTCAGTATCAGGAGTGAAGGTATAGAATAGCTGAACAGGCGTATTTTCTGCCTTTCCATCCCATTGTTCCTCTGGGAAAAAGATTCAGTTTCTTATGTCCCAATCTCTTCAAAGTAAGACAGAGATTCTATATTTTGAACTAGCAACAGACCAAATTGCTGACTCTGGTAGACTGGTTCTTTGCATGAAGTTTCACACCTATCTGTCTCCTGCTCTCCTGGGGATGAAGGCTTAGGATGATTGACTACTGAGTAGTCTCAATTGGGTTTTGCATGGTGGTCACCCTTTCTCACTGCAGTTTTACACCCAGACATCTAGGGGCTTTTTTTATAGCTAGGAAATTCTAATGTGTCTGCCTGCACAAGCATCTCACATGCCTGGATGTGGGTGACATAGTTTTGTGGATCTGATTTTTGTCTCCTTTAGTTTTTGGGGTTTTTTTTAATGTCCATTTAATCTGGTGATAATCTTCTGAATTTTCTACCTGGTGTCTCATTAATAATTGAAACAGCATTACTCTTTCACTGTAATCATACCGCTGGTTTTCATTTGTCAACATGATTCATTAAGTTGAGCCAAATTTACTTTTGATGTAACTTGACCCTAGATGTGTTTTGGCCCCATGTGTTTTCTCTTGCTGTAATTATTCTTTAAATCCGTGGAACAGAAAAAGAAAAATGTATTGAACTGTCACCTTTAATCAAATTCTCAGATTTAAATTAGCCATGATTTGGTCCACGGGTCATATCTTTCAACTGAGGAAATAGTTTAATGTCCTAATGCATATAGTGTTCTTGGATAGCAAAGGTTGAATTTCTTTTTAGTGTTTTCTGTCCCAAGGCTCATAGCACAACTGCTTGAAATCATGTGGAGTAAAAAGATCTAAAATGTAGGGTTAACCAAAAATGCTATTAGGTAAATATTTTTTTTGCTTAATTACCACAGTTGGATGTTTAGCTTGATCCAGATCCCATCTGAACCCTATGGGATTCATTCCATTGACAACACGAACTTTTTTCCATTTACACACTAACAAAGAAACAGTTTTTAATGTTTTCCAGTCAATTATTTGCCTTATGTCACATACTTGAAATTTAAAAGATGAAAAACACACCAGAATGCACTAGTTATATATTAAGGAATATATTTTCGTGTATATGAAAATGTAATCTGGTTTTGTATTAACATTCTTTCTCTCATGTATATAAATATATATATATATATGTATGTGTGTATATATTTGTTTGCATTTATGCATATATATATATGACAAAACTTATATAAAGCTAATATTTTAGGAACTCAGAAATTATATTTCTTAAGTAAGTTATTTTGTCCTTTTTCATCTGGCCGGTATAAACATTCTTGTATATTTTATTAATACATGCATGTAAAGAGAAACACCTATATCATGGTATTAGTAGAACCACAATAAGATTAAGACCTTAGCAAGGTTAATTTAGCCTTGTTTTACAGCCAACATGTTGTACTACTTGGATAGCAATGTACAGGGATGGATGAAGATATGCCTCTAAAACAGAGTGGGAAACACTGCAGTAGGATGAAGGTGTTCAGCGCTGATATGAAGCTCAGCTGTGTCCGAGAGCAGGAGATCCTGGCACTGGGCTCAACCCAGCTCTTCAGGCAGTGCAGCATCCTGTGGCTCAGTGTGGGTCAGTGCCCCGAAAGCTCTGCTGCCTTCTCACGTGGTGAAGCACTAGCAGGCAACTAGCAGGCAACTTTCAAGTGAGGCAATCTTGAGAAGACTTCTGAAATTATTACCTGGAATCTTAGACTGGGAAATTCCTGGACTACAGCAGAAAAATCCCATGATGGCATAGATGTAATTTTATTCTAGGAAAATGTGGACAAAGTTGTCTGTTAATTTTCATTTTGTGTCTTTTTATTGGTATATGATGTGGTAATTGTAGTTGCTGAAGTTGCCACAAAAGAGAGCTTAAAAAAGAAATACAAGTCTAAGGAGACCTCATTACAGTGCAACAGCAAAACCAAATAATGCAAGGGACATGACCTTGATAAAAAGAACTTTAATACAAAACATGTTGTAATAATATTAAGGTTGAAGGTTTCAGCACATTAAAAATATAGTTATTATACCAAGAAGGCCCTTGCACCTTTACCTCAGTTCCCTTGAACTCAAGCATTGCTCTTCTTTAACAAATGGTTTGATATAATTCCATCTACTGAAAAAAATTTGGTATTTATATTGATTTTGAAGATACTATAAAGAGATGCCTGTCAGGTACTCTAATGTCTTCTTATACATATCATATATAAAAAAGATTAAATTAGGTAACTGCTTCCGCCCATCAAACAAAATAACTGAACCTTTTCCCAAATGAGGTCTCTAATTCATGATAGACATTGTCCAGACCAGTAAATGGTGCATACATGAAGAGATGGCTCTTAGCAGTTGCAGTGCTGTGATTTGTGGGTGAATGCATCAAAGATGAGTTTATGTGTGTGTGTGTGTCTATGAAAATGAAGACAGAAAAAGAGCTAAAGGAGGGTACAGCATTCAGAACTCAATTTCTTTTCCTCAATTGTCATCCTGAAAGTGTTTGGAAGAGAATGAGTAAATAAATTTTTTGGCTTTTGTGTGAATTATGGTAGTTCTTTTGGCAATTCCTTTTGGTACTGTTGAGAGGGACAGCAGAAAGTCATGGAGGCAAGATTGTGGCAAACTTTCAAATATACAGGATATCTCTCTGAGTTGTATACTCTGGCAAGGCAAGAGTTGAGAGCAGGCATGCTGCCTACAGCTATGACAGCGTAAAAATATGGATCTTTGAGACTGAATTTTGGGACTATGAACATCCTATGTTTTAATGATAGTAGAAAAAAATTATGAACAGTTGAGGTAATGCCATATGAATATAGTTTTGAATATCTTTTACGTAAAGAAATGTCCAAAGCCTGTTAGACCTTCATGGATTTAATTTCTTTAGTATGTGAAGCACCTTGCAATGGGGAAAACCAGCAGATTTGGTTTTAGTATTAATTATTGTTGTATGTTGTGTTATTCTAGAAATCTTTTAAAAAATATAGGTCTACTGTATTTTCTGTGAAACACTGAGTGTAGTGGTTAGATTTGCTTTATCTAACTAGTCTTAATTTTCAGTCCTTACACCTCATTCTGTTATTAATATTTGTCCAAGTTTTATGAAAACCCATCTAAATCCTTCAGTTAGCGGAACTGCATTAGTAGTAAGTTCATTGCAAATATTAATTTACCTTCTTGTAGGTTGATTTGACTCAATGTTACTTTCTCTTGAAAGGTGATTAAAGAAAGTGGACCTCCTCACATGAAGAGCTTTGTTACACGAGTTACAGTAGGAGAATTCACTGCAGAAGGAGAAGGCAACAGTAAGAAACTCTCAAAGAAACGTGCTGCAATGGCTGTCCTACAAGAACTTAAGAAACTTCCTCCTCTTCCTGTGATTGAAAAGCCAAAACTTTATTTTAAAAAGCGTCCAAAAACAATATTGAAGGTATGTGTCCACCTTAGACAGAATTAAGAATCTTTGCTGAGAAAGTAAGAGTCAGATTTAAAATCAATAAGGGCTTATTTGTCATTTTCTGTCAACATTGTTACAGTTACTTGTCCCTGGCAATATTTACTTGTTTGTTTTTGCTAATGTGCCTGCCCTTTTTTTTTTTATGTCCTGAGAATGATGTGGAATTCTCAAGATAATGGCTTGTAAATAGCTCCTATCACTGAAGTCTTCAAGTGTTTGGTTCAAGTCTAGTGGAGGATCAGACCTCCCAGGCAGCTCTGTACAACCATGTGACGTTTTAGAATCATCTCCTCTGGGAGGCCCTACTAGTGTATGTAGTGGCTCACTCCATCCCCATTCAAATTATCCAAATTTGGCCTTGTTAGAAAGAGACATTTATTGTCAAAATAAGCTGGATATTTAGAAAGTTTTTATTTTTCAAATGTCTAAACTTCCAAAATACTTCCAATGTCCCCTTATTTTTAAATTTAACCTCCAAATGTTTTGAGCGTCAAAAAAGTGGCAAAACCCCTTCTTTTTATTTGTATAAGTGTTTGTATATTTATTTGTGAAGCTGTATCTTATGAACCACTCTTTATTTAGTCTGCTCTTCATTTTGTCTCTGCATGGCTTCTTGCCCACACAGCTGCCCTTGTGTATGACATTGTCTTAGCTCTTTCACCTACATCTTCTCTAACTAGTTCAGCAATTACACAGTGTAGGATTTGCTGCACAGCTTTCTAAAGATAATATCCCTCTAGACTTTTCCTTCAGTTGCTGATAATTTCTTCAAGTTGTGGAACACTTATTTGTTAATTGAGAAACTCAAGCAGGCATGATTGCTCATCTTCTCTTAGCTCATCTTCTCTTTTGATTTCATAAAGAGGAAATAGCTCAGTAGCATAAAAACAATTCTACATTCAAATGCCATTTACATTAATGAGTTCATTCTTTGTGTTACAGTATGTAAATCAGTTAAATATAACTTCAGATAAAAATAATAAATTTTTGTGGATCTTAATTTCTTCTTAAAATCTCCGAACAACTATATTCATAACTATTTGTTTTGAGAAAGCATTCGCTATGTGGACAATAATTTATGAAAAGAATTTCAGAACTAGAGAGTATGTAAGGACTGTAGTTTTTCACTAGTTAGTCTCTGTAATCTTGCAGAGACCACTGTCAGTTCTTTTGTTTCCCGTCATCTGACCAATTCCCCCATCAACCATATATTTTGACATGTTATTGTGAGGATTATTTTTTGTTAAGCATTTGAAATACTTTGTGAGTGGCTCATGACATACATTTCTAGCCGTTCATTTTATAAAAGTATTTTGAAGCAAAATTCATGTGACACACAGAGTAAACTGCACCTTTAGTTGCATTGTGTAATGGAAGCCAGGAGTGCCAACAAGGAAAGCAGGAAGACTGAAAGAGGAAGCTTCCTTATTATATATGACAAATCTTTTTTATCCTCATTTAAATCTCATCTCTTCTTAGTGTAATGCATGTTCCAGGATTGCAGCAATCCATTAGAAAGAGTTAGGGAAAAGAGTCCAAGAAGTAGGGCAATAAGATATAATTGACTGACAAATCTGCCAATTTTCATCCATCCTCATAAGGACCTTCATAGGTAGATGGGTGTATTTGTAGCTTGCAAATGCTAGGTATGCACACTACATGCAACAGTGGCAAACAATGTTTTTCCACAGCTTTGAGCCTGAGGATTCTGACTTTCTGTCTCACGATCAGAAAATAAGAAATAATTTACTTCTTATTCTCTCAAAGAGAGCGTTAAAAATGGGATAACCCAAGTTAAATAAAACCCAAGTTTTATTGAAGAAGCATAGTAGATGTATGGTATGTACTGAAATAATGGTTCTTTCCTTTACATCTGGTTTAGACTGGACCAGAATATGGTCAAGGAATGAATCCCATCAGTCGTTTGGCTCAGATCCAACAGGCCAAAAAGGAGAAGGAGCCAGAGTATGTTCTTCTTTCAGAGAGAGGAATGCCCCGCCGTCGAGAGTTTGTGATGCAGGTATCATCTGGTGTCGCGTTAGACATAATGGCTTTGCTATGTTTTGTTCCAAATCAAGCAGTAAGGTGGCATGATACAAAGTGGATCTCTCTGTGTTTAGCTTTTTTCATTACAGTTAGTTATACAAGAATAGTATGAAATACAGTATCAAAAAGCCTGTCTAAACTTCCTTACTTCTCTTGGTGAAACAAATGGCAATTTGGTTATGTGCTTTCCAGGCATTTTTCTTGTAGTAGTTTTGCATTTTTTTTTTGTGGATTTTATCCCTGATTGTTCATGATTAATTCACTTGCCTTTCCAAAATAAATAATAAATGTGGACTGTTCTTGATCGGAGGATTGCAATGATTACTAGTATTCTGAAATATGGATATTAATATCTCCATATTACCCAATACACTGATTTTAAAAGATACTGTTGTAAATCTTTTCAGATTTTCAGTTTCTTTGTGGTTTTGTTTATATCTGAAACACAACCAAAAAAAGCTTTCTGTCATGTGCTTTATCTTGTCCTCTGTCTGGATCTAATACGGAAATAAGAGATCATTAATGTTTCTTTCATATTTAAATTAAGAACATGTACAAAAATTTGATATAACCATGATATTTTATTAGATAGCACAATTACAGGCTGAGAAAGATTAGGAACAGGAAAGGATTCTGTACGCTTGTGTTTTTACTCAAGGGCAATTTTGTGCCAGAACAACTCAGAACAGCACACCTCAGTTTTAACTTGTTGTCTACAAACCACACCAAAATGTCACCTGTGATCAGAAGCAGAATTTATGGTGTTCCAACACCTTCTTCTTCAGAAAATTAGTTATGTTTTCACCTAAATCTCTAAATTTAAATCACTAAATTTAAAGCTCCTTCTTGACATCTTTGAAGATAGGTGAGCAATCTTAATTTCCTTGAACCTCATTGGTCTTTCTTGATGATTTATTATTTTTCGGTCTGAAGCAAAAGAAAATATTGGGTTCCTTTTGTTGCAGAATCTTTTTTATGAATATAAATTTGGATTTCCAACTTTTTATGAGACCTGGAAATATTTGAAAAAGAGCCATCCTATCACAGACAATCTTTTTTCCTGTGCTTAAACCCCCATGGGACTGTCGACAGTTAGTGGTGGTTGTGTGAGGCCTCAGGAGAGGACAGTGTAACACAGCCCAGTGTTAGAAATATGGGCTGGGAATTTAGTTTTCTGTTAGAGGAATCTCAATAATGGCAAAATCTTTGTTTTGGATAGAAAAAGAATCTGAAAAGCAGGGAATATGTTCCTTTTATCTAAGAAGACTTGTGAAAGAAAGAGTTAAATAAATTTCATAGAACAGTTGCTTTGTTATGAATACTTTTAAAATCCATTTTCACCGTTTTGTAATATTTTCACACTAAGATCATACTGCTGCTTCTCCCACCTTCAGGAAGTCTCAGTGGATTCATTATGACATGCAAAAAACCCTAACAAAATAAAAAACCCTTTGTGTAAAGTACTTAAACAATGTTTTCATTTAATTTAATTGAATGTGGAAGTAAAATATCCAGAGATAAAATGTTCGTTTTTATCTGTCACACAAAGAGCAAGTTTAGATGTGATGAAATGGATCTAATTACTTGTCCTGGCTACTAGATAAACAGAAGAAAACCTCTGATGACATTAGCTGGTGTTCTGTTCCCAAAGTTAATTTCAGAAAGCTCTTTCTCTTTGTAGTCAAACCTTTAATCCTTGATAGAGGTTATAATAATAGCTAAACCAGTTTTACAGGTCTGAGAAATAGCAACACATTGATTTATTGTGAGCTATGTTGTAAATTGTCATTTTGTCTTGTCCTATTAAAGTCCATCTATTTTATTGCGTATAAACTTGTAGCAGATTGACTGTTTTCTAATTGTTATTGTGAACTGCATAGAAGGTAAGATTTGTATTTCAAGTTTATTAATATTTCTGGCTTAGCCAAACCTTTTGCTTAATTTTATATATATAATTGAAAAGGATATTCATGGTCATTATTATTTATTTATATCCTCTTAATATTTAGAATTAGTAAGTATTTGAGTAAAGAAAATTTAACCTTTTAGGAAGAAAGTGAAGAATTATTGGATAGCATAAACTACTAAATAACATTTGTTATCTATTTAACATTTGTATGTCTTTAAAATTTTTCTAAAGCTGAAGACTGTTTCAGGTCTTTGACTTCCAAAGTTTCTTTTGTTCAGATCATCTTGGCTATTTTATTATTTTTATTTTATTTCAATTTACTTTTTATTGACAAGCTTTTGAAACTGTGCACTATTTTAAAAGGCAATTTGGCAAATAGAAGGGCTTAATGGAAGAGCAAAATATACCTATCAAAGAGCTATGCATACTGCATAAGTGAATAGCTGTGACAGTGCTAATATCACAAACCAGACACACACAGCTCCAGGAGAAAAACCAAAACCAAACACTAAATTAGAGTTGCATGCTTTGTGGATATTCGTTGTCTACAATTTGTCCTTATTTTGAGGTTTTGATTTCTCCTATTTTTATGAAAGGCATCACGTTTGTTAGAAACCCTTTGTACTGTACAGACCACAGGTCCAGTGAGGAGCCTTCTTTCCAAAGTCTGTTTTGATCAAAGTTTGTTCAGTGCAAGTGGTCCCAGCCCCCGTGTTCCTTGCAGTGGGAGGAATGCGAATGTGTTTTTCCTCTTTCTTTAGAAACCACTCTCACTTAAGTCTCCAGGTCACTGTTTGTCTCTCCATTGTTCTGAATACTGTCCTGATGATGCTGGGCTTCTACAAGAAAGAGGAAGTACAGAACCTGTGGCACTTTCAGTGTTAAGAAAGAATGGGGGAGAGGTTCTTCAGGGAGAATGGGTTTTACACGGAGGCTTATGGAAGAGAGAGGCAACTGTGTGTGCAGTGAGATACAGAAAAATGTAGCTCTTTGTTACAAGTTTGGGAACCTTCTGAAAAATCCAAACAAGCTCCTCTATGTGAACCAATACTGTAGTCCCCCTTTGCACTACTTTTACATTTTCAAGATTGCATCTTTATCAAAAGAGCTGACAGCTGTTGACAGATCAGCAGCAGTATTACATGGTGATATTAAGGTGTCTTGCATTTCTCAAGATTGTGATCAATATGTTCTTTTTTAAGGTAAAAATAGGCAATGACATTACTACTGGAACAGGCCCAAACAAGAAAATAGCTAAAAGAAATGCAGCAGAAGCAATGTTGCTACAGCTGGGTTACAAAGCCTCTACTCCTCTTCAAGACCAGCCAGAAAAGGTGAGAACCAATTGTTATGATGCCCACATCTTACCCTTGTCTAGATTTTTAAGCTGTGTCAACTCATCGCTTAGTAAGAATGGAAGCTTAAATTTGTGTAACCCCTGTTTTTGTGAGTTGCTTGTCACAGATTACCCTTTGTTTAGCTACAGCTCTATAGCTACACTTAGTAGTAAGTGCAGCCTCTGCTCCTGTTAGAGCAATTAAGAACAGCAATGTAGTTCCATAGCATAGAATAGTGTGTGTGTGTGCAGAAGTGTACATGTGGTGCATGCACCTATTTCCACTTGCTTTTATTCCATTTTGGGCATCTGTAACAGCATTGAAAGGAACCATATTAGTAATTTTCATACACAAAGTAGCCTTAGTAGTCATTGTTTATTTTCCCATTGTATGTACACTAAAAGCATTCCAGAAAAATAATGGCCTTTTTATATTTGATGACTGATAAAGAAAATGTAAATCACTTTTTTTATGGAGAGGGAATTTCATTTTAGATTCATATGTGTTGCTGGTGTGTGTTTCTGTGTTAGCTATGTACAACATAGTGTTCCTCTCCTGTCTTGAGTTTATTGATAGGACGTTTTGTAACCAAAATCAAGTGTTAAGGTTTTGACTTTTGTATCCTGAAAAGATATTTGGTAAGGTATTTGCCCAAGCTGTGGACTCTAAACAGCTTCTGTCATATGCAGAATCACTGCATGTATATATTTTGATAATTTCTTATATGTTTACTGTGGCTGCACCAGCTAGATGAGGTCAACAGAATTTTCTGCTGGGGACCACATGATGAATCTGAATATAGTATATAACTATGTATGTATTCTGAAACACTTTTTATTTGGGAAAAAAATATATATAGAACAGAGTATCTTCAAATATATGTTCTGTACTCCTAGCCAGGAAAAATTAAATGCTGTACTGGTTAATTGCCCCCCCCTCCTCTTTCCCTCTCCTTTGACAGTAGCATCAATGTGTATACTGTTCACACTCACCATCACTGTGTTCTTCACTATATGTCTTAGTCATATACAAGTATGAAATACTCTAAACAGAGTACTTGGAAGCTAGATGATGTTCCTAATGAGAACACACTGTGCAGACATAACCATTTTAAAAAAGGCTTCTGACTGACTCAAATGATAATTCACTTTCACCAGAATGCTGAGACTTTTCTCCTATACTTTCAACAGAATAAAAGTTTGAACTTTTTCTTCTCTACCAATTTGACCAAAGGGCTTTAATGAAAAACAAGACAAAACAGAGAAGTAATTTTTTTTTTCTAATGGGAAAACTTAGTTTTTCATTCTTGGATTTTTAAATCAGCTGAACTAATTTTACTCAGTATTTTTCAGAGATAAAGCCTGAAAAAATTCAGCCCACAACATAGTTGCTTCTGAGAGCTCTACACAGTGGAAACTTGTGGTTTTGAAATCCTTCAAAACATCTGAGTAGCTAACAAGGGGTGCTGCTGCTTTGTTTCCTTCTAGTTATTAACCTATTGCTTACAAGTGCATTGCCTTTAGAAAACCAGGTTTAATTATATACTTGCAGATGGATGTATCTTAGCATTAGTAGACTAGCATACAGTGGCCTAATATTCTGAACACAATGAAAAAACATGTTGCTGTATCCAAAAAATGTGAACTACTCAAATTTTATGTAGTGACAGTATTGTAACAAGATCATAACAAATTTTTATAGCTTTGTTGGGGTTAAGGACACAAAATATCTAAAACATCTGGCTTTATCTGCTGTGTGTAACAGACTGAACATATTTGGAGATGTACAAGTTAGTTTGTGTAGCTTCAAGGATTTTAATTCTCAAACTAAACTCTGGTAGAGAAAGGGAAAATAGCCCTTAGATCTCTATCAATGTGAGCATTGCAAAATTCTTTCCATATAAATTGCACAATAAAGATATACCATTAGAAGATACTTGTTTCTCTCTTTGAATCAAAAATGGGGCCTAGTGTAGATTAGCTGATGTAGCAGTTGGCATCTAAATGGAAGGTTTTCACTTGTGTGTATTTTGATGATTTTAGAAAAGGCAAATTCTTTTTCCCCTGTGTCTCCACTTCCTCAAGTCCTTTCTTTCCATTCCTTCTGCGACTGTATTCATTGTTTTAATGAAGACCTAAGAGTGTTACAAGAGCAATGTGTGGTGTTGATGGCAGCACAGGTAATCCAGGTAATGTAAAACAGCAAAAGCCCTTCTATTTTCTGAGCTAATCTGATCCCTGGAAGAAATCGGTAATAGTTGTGCAGAGGCCTGAGGAGAGCAGTTTGAAGATGCACTTATTGCAGTTGTCAGAATTTTAGATCTATGGATGAGAATGGAGAGTTGTAATAATTTTTTTTTGTTTCCATCTTTTTATTTCTTCTCGCCACTTGTGTTCCCTTAGAGCGAAGAAAACCGGAGTAGATTGCATTCATGTGAGGCAGCAACATTAAGGATCACTTATTGATAGTTGAATTCTTGTTAAATTTACCATCATGATCAAGTTAATAAACAATAAGAAGAGATGAATGAGGAGAGTTGGAAATGTTCTTCTCATATTATAGCAGTGTGTTTGTGCTAGTATCATGTTATAGGTGGACAGCATGAATTCCTGACAAAAAAATGCTGTTGTAACAGCAGTAAAAACAAACATGCTTATAGATTTTATATTGGTTATTCATTTGAAGAACTGTTGTCTCCCATATTTTCCAATATACATATTTGCTTCATAATATGAATAAAGCAAGTTATGTGAAATTAAAGTGTGTAGAGGTGGGTTCCCAGTTTGAAAGCCAGTTGTAATACCTGTCCTCCCTTTCCATGATATATTTCCCATTTTCATTGCACATTACTGAGGCTGTAAGCACTTGGGAATGTACATGATGACAAAAAACAAGGAAACAATCATTGGAATAGCTGCTTTGCATAGTGTGCTCTTCCCTCCTCTTTCCCAAGGAAAACCTATCAGATCATTCATTACAGCATGACAGTAACCTAAACAGCCTTAACACACAAGAGATGCAGAGGCAGATTTCAGCTGGTTGGTCCTCCTTCATGTCTCTTTCACTTTGCAATCAACTCCTTCTTCCAGAGCAAATGATTACAACTTTGTTGTGGCATATAGCTTCCTTTGCTTCAAGATTTTCTGTGTGCATGCAATATCCCAGTGAAATCTGAAAAGGATCATTTGTTTCACATTCATGGATCTTATTGTTAATAGCTCATAAGTTATGAGGAAGCTTGGACTTGTTTATCCACTTCTATGTATAAACCTAGAACACTGCCATCTTATTTACTATGTAGACTTCAGTGATGTTCTTATTTTGAAACTGTTAATTGCTCCCCTTTTCCATGTCAGAATAATACCTAGTAATAGACATAATAAAATTAATTTCAAGACAATTAGCTTCATAAAAATATATTAAAATAATGGAAAATTGCAACCATTTTTGTTTCCACTTCAGCAACTAAATGGATTCCTAACAAATAAATATTTTAAAATTACACCCAAAGTACTTAGTGTTTATGCATTCCTTCATAGGCAGTTATTAGGATCTTCTAGTATTAGAATGTAATTTCTTTGTTGTCTGTTTGTCTTTTCAGTTGAGAGCTGCTTAAAACATTTAATTTTATTTAAGTCTGGTTTGGTAACATATTGAGTTGAGCCTAATCCTTGGGGAAACATTTCTATTTCAGTGTTAGGCAATAGATGCTAATGTGTATTCATGAAGGGTATATTACTCAAATAACCTATCTTAGACAAAAATTAAGATGTGTTAGCAAAATTTTGTGAACAGATGTGGCAATCCCAAGTCTTCCTTTTTAGAATCTTTCAAGTTAATTTATACACAGGAATGTTCTGTTTAGGAAGTAGTTTGCTCTTTAGTTACTTGTCTTTTTCTACCTGTTTCAGCTTGGAGAAAACAAGAGTTGGAATGGCCAGAATGTTGGGTTTCCTGAGCCAACAAGTAACAGTAAGTATTGCTTTCTAAATTTGTATTTATACTTTGTTCTCTTGGTCTCTGTAGGATTTGGATTATTTGAGACAATTGAAATGCATTCTTTAGGGGTTTATTGCTATTAGATTAATTAACTCCAGTGAGTCCTCTGTGTGAGTGTAGGTATAAATGAGTGCAGGAACAAGGAGGTTTTTACTTTCTCATTGAATTATTGAATCTTCCAGTTTGTAAGGGATTTTAGGAGGACATCGAAGGTGCCTGCTCAAAACACAGTCAGTACAGAGTTCAGACAACATTGCTTATCTCTTTTCAGTAGTTCACCAGGGACAAAGATTCCATAGCCTCTCTGGGTAGCTGGTTCCAATGCTTAACTATATTCACACTGAGTTGTTTTTTTTTTATCCTTGTCAGAACATCTCTTGTTTGTTTATCACTATTGTCTCCTGTTCTTCTGCTGTATATCTCAGTAATGTGCCTGGCACCATCTTTTTGACAACCTCTTCATAGGTATTGGAAGGCTGGTATTAGGTCTCTCAAAGCATACCACTGTCCTCTAAGTCTGATTATCCAAACAGATTTCCATCATTAATAATTTATGTACCTAGATTTTAACTTCACAGCTTGGAGACAAGAATGTTCTGGAAGATATGGTGTCAAAAGCCTTGCTAAAGCCAAGGTAAATGTCATCCACTGCTCTCCCTTCATTCATAAATCTAGTTACTCTATCACAAAAGGCAATCATGTTGTGCACCCACAAATGCCTTTAAGAGGACTATATGGTTTTCCCAAGGACTGGAGTGAGGCTGACCAGCTTGCCTGTTTTGATGATGATGCCTTTCTCCAGGCATTGGACATCTCTTCTGATATCCATGACTTTTTGAAGATAACTGGTGTAAGCTGGTTGACTCAGCACACTAAGATATATTCCATTTGGTTGAATGGAATATCTTGGAAGTTCCATCTGAATGAGAGGAAGAGCTTCTTTACTGTACAGGTGACCGCACACTGAAACAAATTGTCCAGAAAGGTTGTGGAGCCTCGCTTACTGGCGACATTCAAGAACTGTTTGGATGCAATCATGTGCTATGTGCTCTAGGATGACCCTGGTTGAGCAGGGAGGTTGGAGCAGATAACCCACTGGGGTCTCTTCCAACCTCATTCTGTGATTTTATGATTCTACAGCTTACATGGGCTGACCTCTATCATTTCTCAAGATATGATGTCAAGCAGACAGGTTCTGCTACTGGTAGTTTCTCTCTTCTTTCAACTGTGTCTATAGACACAAAGGCCCAAGAAACCTTGTTGGTGAAGACCAAATTCAGTTTCACTGCAATAGGTAAAGAATATTGCCTGTAAAGTGGTAAAGATAATACAAATAGAGCTTCCTTCACTTTTTCATGAACCCTAGATTCTTTTCTAGGACTATGTGTAGTTTTGAACTTCTGAAGAGTCCCAAACATTATCTTCCTCAACCAAGGATTGTATTAGAGATGGACACACACATGAGCTACCTTCTGTTTTTTTGCCTGTGAAAGACATGATCCTAAACGTAGATTTTAACGGGTTTCAGTAGTGTTTCAGTATATGTGTGGTCTTCCCAGTCATGAGACTTAAGAAATAATTTGTGCTTCAGCTCACACAACTGTTTGCTAATACTTGATGTGATCTTGGATTCAGCACATGCCATTGAGTTTCCCTGAAAGGAAGGATTCTGCACAATCAAAGTCATCTTATTATTTGCTTCCTTACAGCCCTGTCATCAGTCCTCTTCAATACTTCTAGATGATTTCTGTTTGCATTGTCAATATCTCTAAGTCAAGGCCTGAGAAATATATTCAAATGTTAATATCTTCAAATGCAAATACAGTAAGTCTGAGACAGCAGAATAAGACCTCTAGCTTTTCTCTTCTGTCCTAGACGTGTTTTGAGCAGAAATATTTATAGATGTCACCACAGTCATCGGCTACCCCAAAAATCAAAAAACAATACCCTTCTCAGGCTGTGTCTGGCAAGACAACTTTGGCATACATATAAATCCAAATCTAGGAGAACACAAAGCCAGACTCATTCAACTGGAGACAAGATCAACAAAATTATGTTTTAAACCTGTGCTGACCAAATAACTTATTTTTCAGAGACTGACCTCCTCACAGACCTTTTTGCAGCTATTGCAGGCCACAGTATGGAAAGAGTTTTTCATTCTGGGGTGCACGATGCTTGCATTTCCATTCTTCTGATCTGCAAGTAAATTGGAAGTCATAGATGTGACTAGTGTGTCAAAAGACATAGAGCATTTATTTCTGACACTGATGTTCAGAAATCACTGTACTTAATCTCTTAACCAATTTTTTTGAGGGTTCTAATCTAGAGGCAACATTAATAATAATTGGGTGATTAAAGTGTGTCATAGAATCATGGAGTCATAGAATGAACCTGAAAGATCATCTAGTCCCAACCTGCCCTGCCATGGGCAGGGACATCTCCCACTAGGCCAGGTTGCTCAAGGCTTTATCCAACCTGGCTTTGAACACTGCCAGGGCTGCACTTCCACAACCTCCCGAGACAACCTGTTCCAGTGTCTAACCAACCTCACAGTAAAGAATTTTCCTTTATCATGTTACCTCTGCAGTTATCTTTCTTCATGTCACAATTTTAAAGCAAGATGAAATGCTATTTGTTTCATGTTTTGGGATATCTTAGACATCTTTCACATGCGAAATGGCAAGAATTGACTGAGGTTTTTTCCTGATGCTTCCTGGAGAGACTTTGAGGGACTTTGAGCAGACCAAAAGCATTTATGGCCCATACAGAAGATGTTTACTGTAAACAGAATGCTCATTAGTCTCTCTGGATTTGACATAAGCAGTTATCAACAAAAGCAAAGCATGAAACAAATAAACAATCCTAATGCAAAGTGCATTTTCATGGGGACATTTTCATTTTATATTTCTGGATATGGTAATCACAAACATCATACAGTAGATGTTCTAGAGAAGCTGTAGATGAGCTATGAAGAACAATATAAAAATAAAAGTAAAAAGTAAGAGTGCTTTTATATATTATAATTCTAACAGGATAAAAAATGACTATAACTGTTTTCATTTGTTTCTCACTGTCAGTTTTTCATAGTATAGTTTTTCCTTTACATATTTCCAACAGTTTGGGGAGTCAGAAAGTAAGTACTGAAAAACTGATACTTAAAACAAAACACATTCAGAGCAATTCTACCTCTCTATAAAGGACAGACTCTTTGTTTTTCTTGCCTAACATTTTATTACTAGGGATTCATGCATGACTTTACAGTCTTTGTTCTTCAGAGTACATCTGCTCCTGCTGTTTCTTCACCACCTGAAATCATAACCATTTGTTTGTGACATCACAATTAGTTACTGTGAAGATGATTAGATTGTCACCAACAGATGATTATGATTTCAGATGGTAAATGAGCAGCAGGAGCAGATGATCTCAGGAACAAAGATACTTGATCTCACACAATTGTTTTCAGTGACAAAAAAAAAAGGAGATCAAAAAGCAAACAGATATAATGAAGAGTTTCTTAAGTCTTGTGATGAGAATATCTGAGATTTTTCTGTAGATAAAACCTATTTTAGTATTTTTAAAAATTACTTCAATAATAGATTAAGAATATAAGAAATATAAAAAATACACAAATATGTGCTGTTATTGCAGGCCCTACGTATAATCAAGTTCTTACTCAGATGTTTCTTCACCAGCTTTTGGGAGAAAATAAATACAACATAAATCATGTATTTATGAAATTTTACATACTGATACATCTTCACTTTGAAGGAACAAAATTTATGTGAACTTTGTAGGTCTAGCCCTCACTAGTTTTATAAAGACATTTTTTGTAGTCCTCTACATGTTTATTTTTCATCTGGGGATTTTGATAAACACTTCCAGTAGATAATTTAATACTCCTGGATTTCCATGAACAGATTTTTGTCTTGTAATTTGGACATTTTTAATTGGAATTTATGTGTGTTATATTTTGCTGAAGTACGTAATTCTTTTGGGTGTATTTCAAAGGTGATTTGCAGTGGATCATATGTGTTTTTACTCACTAAGTACTGCTGTTACATTGGACTTGGCTTCAAAACTTAGTAAATATTGTCAATTATAATGCATCCTTGCTAGGAGTTAGATTGATATATCACTAAATATTTAGAGAATTAGTTGCCATTCTGCATAGAAACCACAGTAAGAAGGATTGACAACACCACTTATTTGATGAAACACAGGCCACAGAACACTAGTTTTCTATCTGTTCATTTTGGTATTTTTTGTTCTGTTTTGTGGGGGGTTTTTTAGCAAACAAATTGTCAGGTGAACATTATACCATCACTAGCACAGTTCTATCAGCTCAGCCACTTGTATACACTGTATATCTCACAACCTTGTCTAGGGTCTTTTATCACAGTTAGTTATGTTTAACCTTGCCTTTATAACTGCTGAGTTGATGTGCTAATTTTCTAATTACATTTTCTTTCTAACTGAAGACACAGGAAAATTAAATTTAGAAGCAAAGGAGATTTGTCCAATTTTATTTCTTCCCCAAGTTACTGAAGCTAAGAAATCCATGCTGGATTTGACATTATTAATAATTGATGTATTATTTTTCAGTTTCATGTAGCAATGAGAACGAGATAATTTTATCCAGGATAAAACCAATTAAATGTGACTTGCACATAGCTTTTGAAATAGTTGAAAAAAACTGCTAAAACACCTAATATATCAGAAACATACACTTAGGCTGTGAAGCTTGTGGTTTGGATACCTGAAGACTGAGAAGGAGCTCGGATCAGTTTTCTAAGAGATGTTTAACCATTAAGGTTTTGATATATAAAATGTATAAAGAGGGAGCAGCTACCATGACCATAGATGATAGCCAGCTCTGTAGATAAAGATAATTTCAGGTAATTTTTCCTTTTGCTTTTCCCAGTCCCCTAAAGTTCTAATAAGAATTACATTTATTCAAGGTTGCTAGTCTATTCCTTTGGAAAAATCTGCATGTAAAATAGAAATGCAGAGTTTTTTCTTGATGTTAACTCTCAAATTCAAATTTAATTATGTAATTCTGCAAATTATCTGCATTTGATTTTCTGTCTTCACCTGAGAAAATAATTCACATAATTCACCTCAATACAGAGTTCTCAATACTTGCACTTTTCTGAAGTATTTTTTCCTTTTCCTCCCTCAAAATCCTTAACCATCAATGTACCTCCCCCGTAGTCTAGGATAATAATGTCCTTAAAAAATTAAATTTCCTGAACTGAGATTTTATTGCTGCCAGAACAAGAATTAATTCTCCACTCTCTTTCCATCCCCTTTCCTTTACCTCAAATATCTTATCCCTATGACTTCTACTCCTCCGCTGCTTTCTCCTCCTCTGATTTCGTCTTCACTCATATCTATGCCGTGCTTATTGATGGCTCCCTTGAATTCTTAGCTTCAGCAACCTCTCTGTCCTTGAGTAGACTTGCTCATTCTTTCACCTCTTCGATGGGTCGTGCCTTTGTGTTCATCATCATCACCACTCTCATTCCCCTCCTAATCTGTTAATGAATAGTCTTGCCTGCACAGGTCACCTCTGGTTGCACTTGGGCACTCTTCTAATTGCTTTATCCTCACAAATACCACTTTCTTGCAGCTTTTACAAGCATCTTGATCTGCCAACTCATTGACTTGATTTGCTCCTTGCTTCTAATTTGCTGATTCTCTTTACTGATAAGAATACTGTCCTTCCTTCTGATTTTAGATTGGTTCTTTTCTGAACCTGCTTCATCTTAGTCTTTGGTTATGTGATACACTAATATACTGTTGGAGAAGTATAATGCAGAAACTATCATGTAAAACTTATGATGTAGATGTTTCATCTGTCTATTGGAATATTTCATAGATTATCCTGTAGAAATTCCCCACTGCAAACACTAAGTCTTACTTTCACCAAAATTTTTTCCAATCAGGAGTAAAGCTGTGGGAGTATTCACAGAATTTTCCTCAGAAGAATTAAACACCAAATGTTACAGAAATGTATACCATTTAAGTCATCTTCAGTGCTGCAATTTCCATTTTGGCTATATAGAAAATAGTCTAATGAAAGGCCTGTCTTCATGAAGAATTGAAGAGTGTTTACTTCAGTGTCATGGTTATTTTAAGGTTAAATAAACCTAGTATTTTAATGAGTGGCTTTATATAACATCAGTTTGTTTAAGGTCATGTAGGTGAGATCTTTTCATTGAAAGACATTGGGTAATGACAAAACATTTTTGCATATCTGAATATTGCAGTAGCTGGTGACTTAGAAATACCACAGATAGCTGTGTTAAGTAGGTAATGATTGTATCTAGTATTTCAAGCCAAGATTGTGTGTAGACAATTGCTGAGAATGTAATGACCATACTATCTGCCTATTCAATTGTTTGACTGACCTTTTCTGAGTTCCTACTGAGGTAATAAAATTTGAAAATATTCTAGTATATAAGTAAGCTTTTACAAGTGAGTGGAGTATAAAATGATAATTTCTTTTTATTATAATATTTACATTTTTCAGTCTTGTTATTGAAGTAGTTAATTGGTTTTATAAATTCTCTTTTTTGCTGTCTGTGGATTTGTGATTGGCCATATTCTAAAGCATGTTGAGAACCCGACAGTTCTAGGGACTAATTGTTGCATGTGAATGTCCTCCATGCCTATTAATTGCTTGTCCATTTTAACTTACAAAATTGTGAAGTCAGGATTAGTTCTGGTTCTCATCTTCCCTTCTTATTGCTTTACTACAAGATTTTACGCTGTAATTTAAGTAGCTATAAGAAGGCTTTATAAGATAGCATAATCTGAAAGAAAGCTTTTTGATGATTATCTATCGAGTATTTCATTCAGTTCCAAAAATACCTCTTTATTATCTCTTTATGAACAATCTCTTCTTCATCCAGTGATGGGTTATGTCAAATACCAGGGTGCTAAACTTAATTTATGAGTGTGTCATATAAAGAATTATATCATGGTTTACTCTGCATCATTACACAAGACATGAAAGCACTCCTTCATGCTGATGCCCCATATCACTGATTGTAGTGCAGGGAAGAACATGTGCTCTTCAGCGGTATCAAGGGAAGCCATATACCAGCTGACACTGCTTCTGACACATGAACAAACATAGCTTTCCTGCAAGATAAGCAACAGCTTTGGGAGAAAATTGTATTCTCCAAGAAAGAATATAGTTGTGGTTCAGACCAAGTATACTGAGTGTTCATAAACATGCAAATTCAATGAGTCACTTTGAACCAGGAGAAATTATTGAGTGAAGGCAGAGGAAAAGTATCTATGATAGTGATTAAGTAGAAAAGAGAAAATTGGCACTGATACATATATGTATGTATATGCAGATTGACAACACAAGTCAGATTCTATGGTTCAAGCCATCTTGTGGAGTTGAATGATAAAACCAAAATCTCAACTTTTTGTGTTTTCTGGCCTTCCTAACAGAAATAGAAAATCGAACATGAAACAGCAGTGGTACCTATGTAGACACTAATACCTGTGCACATGCAGGCCATGCTGTCATCACTCTGAACTTTTCTTAATTTAGTAGCCCACTGTAGTGGGATTGCCACTGTCCCTGTATCAGCAAATTCCATTCTTGAAGAGCTTTTTTACATTGAAATTCATTCAGGAATATTGTCAGTTGTTCTCCTTCTTCATCCCATTCCCCGTGAAGAAAGTTCCTCTGATGGTTAGTTTTGTTTTCCATGAATTCCAGACAGTGGAGGACCCTTTTGTAGAAAGGTTTCCCTGTCTTCCCAGCTGAGGAGACACTATTAAGAAGGGGTTAGGGATGAAAATAACACCACTCAAGGAGAACCTTTGGAAACTATCTCTACTATGGCCGCTATGAGAAAAGGTGCAATCGAAGTATTGAGATCACATTTACAGGGGAAGGCTTGTAAAAGATAGCTGAGCCATTTTGGTTCTCAATCTTCCATTTGCCTTGGAATCTTAACTATTTTGCATTATCTAGTATGTGACAGCAAAAATAGACAATAGAAGATGAAGACATTTTTTCCTAGGTAAGAGATATCTTTGGTGTGTTTCATAGACTCAGAAGATTGTGAGAGACTGCTAACAATTACTTCCAATGATGAATAAGACATGTTTTTCAAATGCTACTAATTAAATTGCATAGCTAGCCTGCGTATTTTTGTAGCACATTTGCCCACAGGTTTAAATGATATAAATGGAAAGTATTATAGTATGTTTCATGAATGTATCTCTAAGTTAATGTCCAGCAAAAGGTGCGATGTTTTTGGTCTGTTGTAGGTCCTGTTACTCCTAATATTTACAATTCTACCTTTGGAGTATGGTGGAGTTGGTATGGGATAAATATTTAGTTGACACAAAAGCCTATTTTTTTTTTTAGCTGGAAATTGTCAAGAGTATGAAAATATTCACCTAGAGATGCAATGCATAAAGGTGTTAGAGGATAATATTTCTCCCATGATTTTAACTGATTGTTAGATGACTAATTACAATAATTACAATAATTTCTGAAGAGTTCTTTTGTTCTTGCACTTAATCTTCTGTTGTTGTACTCCTTGTCATGTGGTAACTTCACTAGTGCAACTAAATGTATTTATACGCTCTCCTACTATCAACAGAGTTGAAGTAAGGAGGCAACAGTGAGGAATGATAATTAAAAAATCCTCAGTAACATATTAAAAATAGAAAATTAATTACAATTTACATATATTTGATAGAAATTTTTAAAGAGACCAAGTTTTTATTTCCTTTCAAACAAGTTTGTAAGAGGCTTTGTGAAACACAGGCCCTGAATGTAAAAAGTTAATATCTTGCAACTATATTAATGTAACATCTAGAATATTACATTACTTTGTTTCCAGAGATAATCAATGAGGGTAATATAATATCTGCCGCTCAGAGCCAATGTATGATTTGAATTAATTACTGCTTATAAAGCACTTTGAAGTCTTTAGTAGTAAGGTGTTGCAAAGTGTAAAAGTACTATTATTAATTTAATATCACCATTAAAGTCAGTACTTTAGGAGCATTTGCTATACTCTGTTCAATATCTTTTTATTCATCATATGCTGCATATTAGTTATTTTAACATTTAGAAAGCTTAGTAATCTGGAAGTATTCCAAACCATTGTTCCAGACAGCAGTTAGATATTTGGGTGGATCATGTAAAAACAGTGAAATGGCTGAGAAAGCATGTCAAATGTTTGTTTTAAGTAATATTACATCAATGGAACAGACATCTGCAGCACTGGACTTGATTTTAAACTTCTTTAAACTTTTTTAAAGTTAACATTGTATTGTGTTTTTCTAAAATGTATTGGGGGAGCCAATATCATGATTTTTCTAAACAAGTAGACTGTTTTATCTTTTGTTCAGTTTTCATTTCTGTTTCTGACATATTTGGGGGAAATCAGATTTACAGTGGGCAGTTCTTAGGAGGTGGTGAACATCTGCTGCTCAGTATTATTGGTGCTGTTTGGTTTTGTAAGCTAATGTCAAATATCAAGATCTATATGATCTGGTTTTTATTTTCACTAATGTTATATCTTGTATAAGACTATTTAAAAATATTTAAAAATATGAGCAGTGGTGGGCCTTGGAGGCTGTAGCCTCAGAAAAAGAGCATAAAATAATGCTGTGCGTTTACACAGTTGTTTGTCTGTAAGGTTATATTCTAAATTGTTCCAGAAGGAGAAAAAGAAATTTTAGGGACCCTGTCCTCCATCTTTCTCAGTGGCATTCTCTTGAATATGTTTTTAACTCTGGAGTTCAGCTCTGCAGTCCAGCTTTGGAGCCAGTTCTAAACTGGGTAAAATACCCTAAGAGTTCAGGGTCCAACTAAGCTCTCAAGCCCTATGAAGGTGGGTGAGGAGAGCAATCAGGTGAATAACAGATATGTCTTTGTGAGTGGCATAAGCAGATGTTCCAGATTTCTGAAAGCTATATGAATTTAAAGCCAAATGTGGGAGTAAATCAATGAAAAGATTCACCTGTAAGCAATTTGCTGAGTTGGCATTGAGGAACTTCCATTTACACCATATAGTTGAAAATGAGGCTATTAATTGCTGGTAATATTTTTTGAGTCTTCTCCTTGAGGAAGACATTTAAAAGTACTACTTGTACTATTAGGATTAGAGGAATCATTTCTAGGTACTGGGAGTTAATTTCCTTCTCTTCTTTGAATTTATTCTACATTCTGAAATGAGTTTAATATGTACTGCAAGTGAATTTACCATTAAAACCTTCGATTTCTCATGGGGTTACTAAATCAGTTAACAAACAGGTTTAATAACCCTAGAATGAAATGCCATATGGCTCGTGTTCACCCATGTTATTTTCAGATATATGCTGGGGCACTAAAGTATGTTCTTAATATGAAATTACGTATTTCAAGCTCATTTTCTGATGTGTTAATAAGAAGAAAAAGGTTTTCTTCTTATATCAGCTAACTGGTTAGTTATGTTCCATTGCATAAGAAAACTAGCAAACTTCAGACTTAATTCTGCACATTTCCATGCACAGGAATATCGGCAAAACTGATCAAGTATGTACTTCTGTTTCCAAGCAAGTTTAGAGTTGAGATATTTTCTAAAAATGCATTAAAATTTTTGAAATCTAGACACATTTCCCCTAATTTACATGTTGCTGGAAATACTTAAAAGTAATTTACTCAAATAAATTTACCTCTTTTTTAATGTTTACTGTAATTCCTATTGATATTAATGATGACACATATGATGCTTTTTTCAATATAAACCTTCTTGAAGGCAAGTAGCTATTTGCAAACTATAGGATGCCTTATATCCAGCTAAATAAATAAATAAATTCCTCTTCACTGTGGAGCTGTCAGCCACATCAGAGTGATTAGCACAGTAACAATGTGGCTGCAGGGCAAATTAAGGTTTTTTAACCACAGGCTTCCCTTGTAACTCAGCAAACACTTTAAGCTGGCCCTTCAGGCAGTGCTGCTTCTGCAAGAAACCATGCTGCCCTTCTGCCTCCAACAGCTCATTCTTGTGACCATTCCTACATGGTCCTACAGGTGCTGGTGCTGGCACAAGCAATAGAGCAGTGAGAGAGTACAAACAGCAGCTGTAGGTGGGAGAGAAAACTAAACTACTTCTGGTGGCAACGGTGCTGATACAGACTAGTTTCAATTATTTGTGAAAGAACAGCCTATCAGACAGGAGGTAGAAGAATGTAGGGAAATAATGGTTGTGTTACTATTTTGAATTAGCATCTGTGCCTCATGTTTTGTAGGTCTCCAAATGTTATTTGTTCATGTTGTGTATTTTGTGCTAGCCACAGTTTTAAAATCCAGGTTTGTACCTTTTTAAAAGGAATTGGAGAAGAGGAAAAAGAGAGGCACTTCAAATCTGCTTTTCTGTTTCTAAATAAATTATGTGATTTCATTTACAGTTAATGTGAAAAAAAGGATACTCCTTCTAAATTCTTACTTTGGTTTTCACTGTAAAATATGTTAATGGAAATTGCTTATGTGTCAAACTCATTCTGGAGTAATAAGAATGATCTTTGGTTTTGTTTTCAGCACCAAAGGGAATACTCCATCTCTCTCCTGATGTTTATCAAGAGATGGAAGCAAGCCGCAACAAATCAGCCCCTGGTACTACTGTAAGCTATTTGTCGTCCAAAGAAATGAGCCAGACTTCTAGCTCTTTCTTCAGCATATCTCCTACAACAAATAGCACGGCTACAATTGCCAGGGAACTTCTCATGAATGGAACATCCCCAACTGCCGAAGCCATAGGTCTAAAAGGAATATCTCCTGCTTCCCCCTGTTCTACAGTGCAGCCTTCAAAACAGCTGGAATATTTGGCAAGGATTCAAGGCTTTCAGGTATGGGAGGGGGAAAATGAAGCTCTTCAGCCAGAATCGTAGCATTGCCATCAAGGTTTCACTCTTGCCCTCTTGAACGTGGGCGTGCATGTAACTTAACGTGTAAAATTAGCTGGTGTCCGAGGCAGTTTCTGGGTCCAGGATATACAACTCTGCACCGATATATGTGTCCTTCCTGCTCTTTTTTGTTTCTTTCTTACATTCATCTTACTGCAGCCCATCATTCTCTCTTTTGTCTATTCTTAAATAATTACAAATTTAAACTATGCTTTTTACTTGTACTTCTTTGAGAGTCTTCACCTCTTTGAAAGAAACTTTACATACTGCTCTGGCATTGGTTTCTCCTTCAGCTCTGATCCAGAAGGTACGGATGAACAACCTGCATTTGTCTTCTAGGCTGGGTTGTTAAAATAATTTCTTTCCTTCCCACCCTGCACCTCTTAGTTGTAACTTGATGTCATGGTTTAAGAATGGTACTCCCCAGATTAGTGCTTCCACTGAAATTCTCCAAACCATGTGCCACTTGCTCACTCTTCCCTCTCCTCTCACCCCCTTGCAGCAGGCTGGAGTGGAGAATTGGATGCACAAAAGGTAAAGATCAAGGGTTGAGATGAGAACAATTTACTGGAAACAACGAGATAAGAAAGGCAACAGTAATGGCAACAATAAGTATGTCAGAGGGTGCAAGAAACAAGTGACATGTGGCGGTACAGAATAACCTTGGGGCCTAGCCATGCCCTCTCCTGGGTACTGCAAAGACTAACCCTGTCCTAGCTGGAATCAGGACATTATCCAACCTCTATTACATACCATCTACGACATGCTCAAATCCACACCTATATACATATATAGATAGAGCGATAGATAGATATACACATATACACAAGCACAGTTACCATTTCCGTAGTTCATGGCCAGTCCTCCAAGATGTCTGTTGAGTTCATTTAGTCCATGACTGTGGATTCTATCTGTCCTAGATGTCTCCCAGGACAGGAGAGCTAGTGTGCTGTTGGCTAGTTCCAAGCTGTATCAGGAGCTCACGACTGCTGTGTCTGGAGCAGTCCATCCTCATTGTCCACAAGGTTATGACATACAGTGGCAGTGTCATTCAGCAACCAGTACTATACAGTTCAACATTGCAGACTGTTCTCACCCAAAAAACAAATCCCACTGAGTTACACATCAGATTTCTTTGTCCCTCTGCATTACCCACCAAGTGCACCCAAGTCCTTGAACAAGAACAGTTCCACAGAGAGGTTTGCCTTTGGTTGAGGCAGGACTAATCCATACTGTCTTCCCTATTACATTCCTCATATGCACCATGAGGATTTTATTCCCTTCTATAGTATGTAGAGGTTTTGATTGGGCAGGGTCAACTTTCCCAGAGGCTGGTGCATGATATATCCACTCAATACTGTGCTCTCTTGCCCAGGTGTCTGTAAGACTGTTTTTGAAATGAATCCCATTATCTGACTCAATTAGCTCTGGTGTGCTATGTCACCATAGGACTTGCTTTTCAAGGCTCAAGATGGTATTCTGGGCAGTGGCATGAGGCACAGAATACATCTCCAACTGTCCATTGTCAGCACTTAGTGCTTACCTTGGTGCGTTTGCAACAGTGTGTTGTAATCAATCTGCCAGGCCTTCTCACATTATATTTCAACCATCATCCCCCTTACCACAGAGGCATTACTCACTTGGCCTGCTTGATTGTAGCACTTGTTTCATAGTTATGGATAACTTGGGTGATGATGTCGATGTATAAGTTCACCTCTCAGTCATGACCCACCTGTATGTTGCATTTCTTCCCTGATGACCTGAGGCAGCATGGGCCCACTGAGCCAGAAAAAAACTCACCCTTATGTTACCAGCCCATATTCACCTGCAGCACTTTAATCTTGGCAGCTTTATCCACCTGTCTGTTGTGATTCTCTTCGGTAGCCTGACTCTTGGGTATGTGTGTGTCTACGTGACAGACTTTTACAGCTAATTTCTGTACCCAGGCAGAGATGTCTTGCCACAATTCAGAAGCCCAGGTGGGTTTACCTTTTTGCTGCTGATTGGTTTTTTTTTCATTGGTCTAGCCACCTCCTACCATTTCCTACCACCCCCAAGTCAGTTTAGAAGTAGAATGCTGACCATTTTTCTTGTTTAGTGATATCTAAAGCCAACTGGATGGCTTTCAGCTCTGCAACATGACTTGATCCACCTGTCCCTCAATAGCTTCTGCAACTGACCATGTAGGGCTCCATTCATCAGCTTTCAGTTTTTGATTTATCCCTACCATATGTCAGAAACCATCAGTGAAGACAATGTATCGCTCTTCATTTTCTGGTAGCTGACTAAATGGTACAGCCTCTTCAGCATGTGTCACCTTCTCCTTCTCTGATAATGATGAGATAGTCTGAAATTTTCACCTTTGGGCCAGTTTGTGATGACTTGCAAGATCCTTGGGCTATTGAGTTTTCCTATTCAAGCTCACATGACCCACTTAATCCATGTAGCATAAATAGCATGATGTGTGGAAGGAACTTTCCCTTTGAACATTGTTTAAAACCAATGTCCAGCTCAGCACTGACAGTCAGGGTGCCAGGAAGAGCTGTGCTTAAGTACCAATCACTTCTGAAGCAGTTTGAACCTCTTTATAAATTGCCAGTATCTCTTTTTCAGTTGGGATGTGTAACACCCCACCCCTGTAGCTGCAAGCTCATGGGCTTAGCCAGGAGTCTTACTTTTAAAATATACAGGATTTTTTAATACCTCTAGATAGCATAAAGAGAAGAAGCCACAGACTTTTTCTCAAGAGGTACTTTTTCAGATAGTTTAGGGAAGAAAATAAGAGAACTTGGCAAAAGCTCAAAAGAGTATCATACAATGAAGACAAAACATTCCACCAAAGTACTGACCCAGAACATGTTAATCCACACTGCTTAGTCAAAATCCAATCCCTCCAGCTTTAAACTACTCAAAACATCGAGAAAGGAGCAAAGAAAGAGGAGAGCGAGCAAGAAGAGAGAAGGAGAAAGAGGTAGAGACAGATTATTTTGTAGCTACCACTGGAACCTTGTAGAAGAACAGCTGTCACATGTCCAGAGGGCCATGATGACGTGGAGAGCATATGCCGTCAGTTTTTTCTGTTGTGGTCCTTGTGGCCAACTCCCCCCAGGTGGGACTTCTGGCCCACTGGCCATTCTGGGGCTCTGAGGCAGGATAAGGGGAAATGTTCCCATTGTCCCCACCAATCCAAGGCTGAGTTAGGGGCTCCAGGAGGTGTGAGGTGTTGAAGCTTTCCTGGGCTGCCTTTGACTGGCAGCTGCCACAGGGCTGCCTCATGAGGCTCACAGAGGCTGGCCATGTAGGATAGGACAGTACCTCACCTCTGTGGGGTTCAACTCTTGCCTTCCCCACTCCATGCACACACACACCAGACCTGATTCTGATCCTGTACTATAATCTAGTGCCTGACATTCCACCCTGTGGGTCAGAACAACCACTAGGACCAGGCTTAATCGGATTCTTCTCTGCCTGTAGTGGCAGCAATGGAGTAACTTAGTAGACAGAGAAAGAAAAAGGACAGGAGAAAGAGGAAAGTATACAAAATAATGGGTAACTGTCATCTCAATAAGCAAAGACAAGAGCTTAATCGATATAGA
Organism: Serilophus lunatus; assembly: GCA_013399895.1. Lineage (NCBI taxonomy): Eukaryota > Metazoa > Chordata > Aves > Passeriformes > Eurylaimidae > Serilophus > Serilophus lunatus. The sequence goes on along the minus strand of VXBA01001109.1, from coordinate 1,148,756 downwards.
ATCTCCACTTTGTGACAAATCACTATTTCCCACCCTGAGTCTTAAAATCACAGGCAAGATGTAAAACAAGACATAGGGACAGAGTGCGTGGACTCTGTCCATTGTAGTAGCTGGAACAGTTCCTTCACTTTCACCTGTCTACAATGTTTTTCTTTGGTGAAGTGCAGTATTTCCTATAATCTTTACTTATTTAATAACAACACACTAAACATTAGACAATTTTACAACCCAAACAAATACACATATACCAGATTACCACCCTTATCCCTCTCACCAACCAGGTTTCAGGGGTAATTTCAAGGTGTGTCATGGGAAAGTGATTACAATTACTACCTAAGAAACTGGTTGCTTCAGGGAAGTTAAAGGTATAGCAGGACTCAGACCGTTCCTACCTACTCAGCCTGATTTACCAAAAACGTTCAGTGGTTTCTCCTTTGTCTGCACCTGGAGAAAATTTTTCTGCTGCTACCAACAGTCTTTGTTATCTCCTTTTCTCCCTTCCTCTAGCGACCACCACCTGCTCTGGGGAGGTAGGAAATGGTATACAAACACATGATAAACCATGATTTCACTTCCCGTAGCTACTAGAAAAGAAACACAATTGCAAAATATTGCTTGTGATAAACTTGCATACATACTGGAAAACTATCAAAGTCAAACATACAAATATAAATATCCAGAAACTATCAAGATACAATGTGTGCAAACAATTGGTGCAACAAATAACAGTGTGATTCTGCAGTCCTGTTGACACTCGATCTTCTTATGGAAAACCTCTCCTCTTGAGATACTTGTGCAAGAGGAGAGAAGAGAAAAGAAAATTCAGTCCTGCTTGGACTGGTCTTAAAAAGAATCCACCTGGATGTTAATTTTTTGTTCTCTGCATTGGGCATGGATGGCTACCCATGCATACTTGTTCAGGGGGATCTTTAAGACCAGCAGGATCTCCCCTGTAGGTGACAAGCCTACCAATACTGACTGACCTGGGAAATGTATGAACTTTCAGGATTTGTCAGTCCTTTTGCTTCCAGAAAGGGTAGTTGGTTCTGTGGGGCAAAATGCTGTAAATCGCAGACACCCCACTGATCCCTAATTTTTGTTACAGCATTCCATAGTCAGTCAGACCACTTTGGGTCCTGAGGTCTCAAGAACTGTTTTAGGATTCCATTTGTCCTTTCTATTGTTCCATCGGCTTGTGGATGATGGGGGCTGTGGAACATTCACAGTATCCCTTTGGATTTTGACCATTCTTGGACTATCCCTGCTGAAGTGACTGCTATTATCTGATTGTATTGATTTTGATTTATGCAGAAAACTGAACCAGAGCCTTAACTCCTTGACAGTATTTACCCTTGTGGCCTATGCCACTGCTTCAGCCTACACTAAACCTGAAACTATTTCAACTCCCTCCAGCACATATTGTTTCCCCCCTGACACACTAACTATCCTAAAAGAGGTGAAAATTCCTGAAAGCAGAAAGGAGGTCCAGCAGACCTTAGAATTACTGGTGCTTTGGAGGGAGCATATTCCTGATTTTTTTTTATCATAGCTCAGCCTTTGTATGATTTAACCAGGAAAAGAGCTGCCTGGAACTGGACACCAGTCTATGGGGATGCCTTAAAGCAGCTAGTTTTTAATGCTGGAATATACCAAGCTCTTGGGCCCATTCATCCACAGGACCCTTTACAGATTGAGTGGGGTTTAACATCCATGGACTGTCAATGCATATGTGGCACCATGGACCAAAGGGTCCTGCTTGTCCAATCCAGTTTCATTCATGTAGCTTTAAAAGATGCTGAAAAGCGGTCATTTGCATGGGAAAAGGGTTTATTTGTAGTGAATTTAGGCCTGCAGGAAGCAATCACTTCTGAAGCAGCTTGAACCCCTTCATAAGCTACCAGTACCTCTTTTTCAGTTGGGGTGTAACAAGTCTTGGATCCTTTGTATTCCTGACTGCAAAAACAGAGGGATCTTCCTTGAGTTTTCCCTAGTACCTTTTGCCAGAGATTCCAGGAAGGACCATTCTCCCTGGCTGCAGTGTAGAGTACATTTTTCATATCTTGTCCTGTCCTGACTGGTCCAAGGGATTCTGCTTGTCCTCCATTAAATTTGTTCAAAAGGTTGTTGTTCTTCAGGACTTAAAATCATTCTTCTTCAGTGTCACATGATAGAGATGGCTTACAATCTGACTATTCAGGTATATGCATCCTCCAAAAACACATGGCACTTAGGCAAGCCTGTATTTTCTTCTTGGTGGTTGGTGGAGACATAGCTGTTAATTTGTTGACCATGTCCATTGGAATGTGACGACGTCCATCTTGCCATTTTACTTCTGAAAACTCAGTTTCCTGGGCAGGTCCCTTGACCTTACTTTGCTCTGTGGTAAAACCAACCTTCAGGAGGATTTGGATTATCTTCTCCCCTTTCTCAAAAACTTCCTCTGCTGTTTTGACCCATGTGATGATGTCATCAACCTATTGGAAGTGTTCTGGAGCCTTTTCCAGTGCAGTTGGGATCAGTCCATGGCAAATAGTTTCCACCCTTGGAGTAGTCATTTCCAGGTGTACTAGACACCTTCCAGGTGAAAGCAAACTGTGGCTGCATGTGCTGCTGAACAAATGAAGAAAACCACATTAGCAATATTGATGGTGGCACCATTTTGACGCCTTGGACTCCAGTTCATACTGATATTCCAGCATGTCTGGTACAGCAGCACTCAATGGTGGTGTGACTTTGTTCAGATCATGATAGTCCACTGTCAGTCTCCATTCTCCATTGGACTTACCCATAGGCCACATAGGACTATTGTATGGGCAGTGACTTTGCTGGCTGCTTGCTGGCCAAATCATATCATGGATGGGGCTTACGGAGTCTTGGTGATGATGCACCATTGTGGTGGTGACCGGTACCTGTTCTTGAACCCTCAGCAGTCCCATAGCAGAAGGGTTCTCTGAGAGACCAGGCAAGGTATTCAGCTATCTAATTTTCTCTTTCTCCATGGCAGCTATCCCAAGAGCCCAACAATGCCCTTTTGGGTCCTTGAAATACTCTTTCCTGATGTAATCTATGCCAAGGATGCATAGAGCCTCTGGGCCAGTCACAGTGGGGTGTTTTTGCCATTTCTTCCCAGTCAGGCTCCCTTTGGCTTCCAGTACAGTCAGCTGTTGGGATCCCCCCATCACTACAGAAGCAGGGGTGGATTCTGCCCCTACATATCTTGATAGCATCATAGTACATTGTGACTGATGTCAACTATAGCCTTATACACTCATGGATCTGATGTGCCAGGCCATGGGATCCACACAATCCTATAGATCTGATTGTGCCTTTCCTCCACCTGGCTGGAGGCAGGGCCCCTCAAGTTGTGGTCATAGTACTCATTGCTTACTTCTTGTAGATATGAACTGGAGGTCCCTTCAAGAGAACTGGAAGTAACACCAGCTCTCCTATTGTGTCTGAGGAACTGCCCACTGGAAACAAGAGCAACATTTATCCTTGAGGAATTTTCTGGGCTGCTAGGGCAGAGGTGGGTTTTGCATCCCCACTTCCTCATGTCATGGTCCTGTCATGGTCATGGTCATGGAGGTAAAACCACAGGTTACCTTGTGTGTACCCTCTCTCTCAAACAGAGGGGCTCTTGCTCCCAGTAGCAGAGACTCTGGTCTGTACTGGTGGGGAATGGGACATTTCCTTTCTAGTTTACTCAAGTCTTTCAAATCTGTGCGCAGTCTTGGACAGTCCACAGCTGAGGCACGGATCATTATGGTGGAAAAAAGATGATCTTCATATTGGCAGAGTTGGGTAGTCACCTGACATACTGTTGTCCTTTTACTGACATCAATGCTGATGAGTTGGCACACTTGACGATGGCGTGCTCCTTACAAACTTCAGCCACATGGATTGTGTGCACTGGACATCATCTGGATCTAAAGGGGACTGCTTGTTATTTGAATTTTTATCAATTACCTCCAGCTGATTCCCTTAGGTACTGGATATCTTTCTTCATGATGTTCCACCTACTTGGGTGCATTACTATATCATCCTTGGGAGAATACCTTTCCCTTATGCTGACAGGAGTTGCTTCCAGTGGCTGAGAGTTTCTATCCTCTTCTCAGTCTCCTTATCAATGCCCACATCCTGGGACAGGGATCCCAGTTGCTTGGCTTTACTACCATTTAGTTTCATATTGTGGGAAGTGATATTCCACCATCAGAGCAATGAGATCATCAGGGTCTCACTGGACTTGCGGCTGAAATCTTTTCACACATCTCACAGTTTGGGGATAGGGATTGGGTGATTATCTCTGGCCCTGTCTCTTCCTTCTGTTGTGAGAGTCCTACTTCTTCTTTCTCCCTCACTAAGCAAATTGATTTGGGCTTGGATTTCTTCTTCTGTAGAGGCTTGACTGCTACTGGCACCGGTTGTTCCTCTGGTTCAGCTGCAGTTTGAGTGGCCATGGTGCTTGTTGGTGTGCTTTCCTCCTCCTCCCAATGAGGGTACTGTCTGTTATTGAACTGTGTTGTAAAGGGTGGCCAGGGGCCAACACATTGCAGTAAGTTGCTTTTCTCTTGAGCTGCCAGAGTGTTCTCATTACAAATAGTCTATCACTTTATCAATGTCCTGTAGTTGTTCAGGAGTGAACTTCCAAGCCATTAGAGCAGATAATTTCCCCCAAAAGTGGCCCATTTTCCATGTCACTCATGACTATCCACCCTCAAGGAGGATCTCTGAATGGCCTTCCTAGAAACTTCCTTGACTCTAAGCATGGCATGGACTGCACGGAGGACACCTGGCAGACATTGAAACAAGAGCATGCTTTCCTTAACATCCGAAGGGAATTCAAAATTCTTAGAAGCTGTTGTAACAGGCCTGAAGGAGGAAAAGGGGGTGAAAAACTGAAGAAAATCATCCTCCTCTGTTCCCCCCAGACTGAGTATGATGATTAATGGACTCTCAAAGGTAGCACCCGAGGTTAAGGGCAGAAGAGCAGTACTGATACACATCCCAAATGACCATTATTGCCCTTGATGTTATCATATAAGCTGATGTCACATCGTACAGCAACAAAGCAATCCTGATCCCTCACCCTGCTCTGAAAAACAACACTGTGAGTAGCACTTACAGGAATATATACAGAGTTAGGTACCACACCCACAGACTAAGCAACATTGTGACCAATGACTTTGTACCTAACACAACAAATGCTTAGATGAAAGTTGTTTCCAGTCCCACCCTAAGCGGATCTGTTGTTATCTCAACCTCTTGTGCTGCACATCAAATAAGACTGTCATAATTTAGGGGTGATGCTCCCCAATTTAGTGCTGCTAATTGAGACTCTCCAAACCACATGCCACTCACTTGCTTCCTCCTCCTCCCTTCCAGCCTCTGCCCCTTGGCAGGATGGAGAGGAGAATAGGAGGCATAAAAGATAAAGGTCAAGGGTTGAGATAAGAACAATGTACTGGAAACTGCAATGAGATAAGAAATGAACAGTAACATCAACAATACTAATGACAGAAGGTGCAAGAAATGATGGATTCACATGGAAACCCCTCAACAATAGGCAATATTCCACCTCTCCCTCCACTATGATGCCCTGTTCTCCCCAGAAGAGACTCCCTTTCCCCCACCCTCCAGCAATGACTTGAGGTCCTATAGAATACCTTCGGAGTCCTAGTCGTGCCCTCTCCTGACTACTGCAAAAGTTAACTCTGTCCTGGCTGGAACCAGGATATCTGAGAATTAAGTTTTGCTCACTAGGTGCTGCCTAAAAGCAGACCTGGTGTCAGAGTGATGCGGAATGTTTTTACCATCACAGTCAATATTAGAGAATGTAAGATGAACCATGCTGGATCAGTGTGTGAGTTCAGCACTGATAACCTACACCCAGCAAATGGCAAATGCCCTACATTTCGCAGCACAGTGCCAGCGTCTATAGGACTTTCAATCATTTCTGCAGTGTGGAAGATGGGAAAAGGAAGCCTCTTCCCTATCACATTACATGCAAAATATACACATGTATATGGATAGTGGCTCATTCTACTGTGTTGCACCATCAAAGGATAGGACCAGCTATGCAGAAATATATTTTTCCTGTCATAAGTTTTTGAGTTTTTAGCAGTTTTTGTTTTTTTCCCTTTTCAGAATTGTAATTTGTTGCATTTGAAAGGTTGGTTTCATATGCTCTAGCATATGTAGTTTGATCATGTAACCATATTCTGGAAATGGAAGGTTTCTGTTAGAATTTTTGCATGCCTGATAATGGATTTTTTTGTAATTTGCAAAGTGTGTAGTCATTGGAAGACACTCAAAAGAGGCTGCTAGGATTCAAGAAATAGTGTCAGATATTCTGTTGGTATAAGCAGCCTAGTTAAATTACATTTGATTACATGAGATGTCACCAGTTGTGAATTTGACCTAACGCTGTTCTGTCTAAAATGTACATTCAGCTTTGTTTTGGTCTTCATTTTTGAAATGTCATTTTTGCTTCATTAGTTTGAATGCCTATTAATGAAAGAAATGGTAAAAGCCTCAGCCTCACTGTAGTAGAGTTAAGCTGCTAATAGGAATTCAGTTTTCCTGAGTTCCGTATTTTACCTGTCTGCCGTAGAAACAGATGAATTCTGATGAAAAGAAATTCAACCCATGAAATTTTCACTGCTCACTTTCACATCTTGTCAGAATGCTTGTGTCTACTAGTAATGCTTTATTTTTATAGAACCAATGGACAATTTATGTTACTGTTTTGGTTCCTACTTGCCTAAAGTATGTGGTTACTGTAAAATGATTAGTTGTGTTTGTCCTGGTTTTTTTTTTCATGCTTTGATTCTAGATGCTTATGTAGAAATTGTTTTTAAAGGGTCTTACCTTAAGCCAAAAAATATAATCTGTTTCATCCATGAACTAGACTACTGCTTTTTACTTGGCCCTAATAGAAACCAAGGAATTTGGTACAGAATCTCAATTATTAACATCTATCTGCTGTATATGTAACTGATGGTTTTACATCACCTTAGCGTGCTCTTTAACACCTCGCTTGAATAAGCCTGGTATTGATGTTAAACTGTTGCTGATGAGAGGCTGAGCTGAGACTGGGCAGTGAACAGAATCTCTGTGGGAAATGGCTCAGTGGCCTGTCAGGTGCACATCACAGGTCTCTTTACCATTTCAGCCTAGAAAGGTCTTTGTTTTTAAGAGTTTAAAAACTAATTTCTTTACAGGTTAACTTTCTCAGGCGTATTTACTGAGTAGATAACTGCTGCATTTTCATACAGCTAGCTTGTTTCATGTTTCCTGAATGACCCAAAATGATTTTTAAATTGTTAGCATGTATTTGTATTCTGATCTGGATGATAAACCATAGTTTTGTCTTTCATAGAAGAACGTATACATTCTGTTCTGTTACAATGTATTTTTTGAATTTTTTAAAAAATCAATAAATACTCATATGTTGTTTCATTTGTAAATGTAAACAATGTTATTTGATTATTTGAATGGTTTTCTTCAGCTACTTTAGCTGCAGGGGACACGTCTTTAATATGTGGTTGTTTAACTTAAATTCTTCTAAACTGTTTCTATATGATCTCAGCCATGTTCTGTTGTAAGCTCTTAATATTAAGAGTTATTAGGACCAATGTATAGTTAAGTACTAAAAAATTGCATTTTTATTCTTTGTGGTTTATTGTTCTAAAGAAATTTGTAATTGATAAGGAGCAGCTCAGTGTCACTGAAAAACAGGTGTTTAGCCTGGATACTTTCAAAGCTCGGGCTTCAAATTACCAGTGATAATTAAACACAAATGGTTCAAGCAAGCCTTTACAAACTCTAAATAAAGCATTTTTAGTGCTTGCTTCATATTTATGAATATGATCTACCAGTTAATTGTTAATTGTTTTGCAGACTTTGACTGGAAATAGTTTAAAGGAAAATTCAGTTTTGGTAAAACTGTTATTTTTAAACGACTATGTAGTATTTTGGCCATTGTTTTGTAACAAGATTTGGAGAATTACAGTTATTTCTGCTGACTGTTTAAGTGCAGTAAAATATCCAGAGTTTGTTTAAATGGAAGTATTTAGAGAAGCTGTTTACACAAGAATTACTTGAGCCTTCAGTTTTTAGTGAGGCAAAATGCAACTTGCAGGTAGTCCAGTAGGATGTTTCACTGGGAGTTTCCATGAAGCAAAGATCGTAAAATGTAAAAGGCGTGACTGAGTGCCCACAGTCTGTCCCAGTGTGTAGCTGCGGATATACTTGGCTTGCTACTTTGACAGAGCTTGCAGATCTTCACTCTTTCTCCATAGTGCCTACATAACAAAACCTCACACAGGATATAGTTTAAATGTGATGTATTCCTTTGATTGCAATGGTTACACAATTTTTTTTTCTCCTCCACATTTGTTTAATGGTTAACCGTTCCATTGTATAAATTGATAGACTTGAATGTTTTATTGCTCGGCATTTTTGAATGTTTCTTATTTCCCCAATGACGCACATTTCTGAGTGACTGCATGCACAGAAGAGGTCCTGCTGAATGTTATGGAGTCAGGTTTACTTGTGGCTCATACATTTCAGTGCACGGCTTTGAAATATTGGCAGGGTAGGCTGAAACTAAATTTCTGCACTTGTATTAGGGTTGACACTGAGCTCAAACCTTTCCCTATGGTGACTTTAAAGAAAACAAAACACTGTAAAGGTCCGATTTGGATATCAGTCTAGGAGTGCTTGTATCTCACTAGTGAAGTATTCATTGGAGAAGAATTTCAGGGAAATTCAACCATCAGAGAATTTCAAGGAAAGAGTTCTAATTTTGGTCTGATCTGTACATAATTGACAATTTCTCTGAGCAGGTCAGATTTTAAAAAGCACCTAAATACCATTTTCAAAATTGACACAGGCACTATGGATGCTAATAGCAAGTAATTTAAAGCTGTAAAATTATCTAAAATGGTAGATGCTTCTTGGGATTTTCATAAACACCAGATTAGGTGCATGACCTACAGCTGACTTGTAGGCCTGGGCACCCTACACAGTGTTTTGTAAACTTGGGCTTTTCACTGTGCTTTGGGGGGAAGGGCTCTAAGTACTGAATCTATTATAATAAATGTAGTTGTAGTTACAGTATTAGTTGTCAGAGAGAGTGTATTTTCAAAGCTCCCTGTAGAGGAATGAATCAAAAGGGATGTTTTAGCAAATCTTCAGATAAGGAGGGAGAGTGTAGCAAGTGCTAAACACTAGAATGCAAATGCAGGTGATACTGTTCTGTCCTTGAATGTGTCAGCTGCAAACCGTTTGTTGCCACTGTTGAGCTGGGACTGTAATCCCAGAAAAATGGGCTAGTCCTGGAGAGTACAAAAGTCACATCACTCATTCAAATTAGAAAAACCAAACAATATTCAAAGGAAGCCTTTGAAATTATAGCGTTAGGCTTCCTGGCATCATAAATATAAAACACATTTGAAAGCTATGTCAGCAAAATGTTTTTAGATGAATGGTTCTTTGAAGATCCTATCTCAAAAAAACAGAACAAGTTAGAGTATTAAAAAGTGAAGATGTTTGCAGAATAGCGTTAGACAATACTTTTGAAATAAAGCTGTTAAAGAAAATTTTGCTTCATCCACATTTGGGGTCAGGCCTCCCCATAATTCTATGTGTATAACTGTGCATCTAGTCCCATTCCCCAAGCTGTTGGAGACTTTTCCCAGCAGGATTGACGAGACTGCAAACATTAGTGAAATTGTTCTAAAACAGTAGCATACAGTCAGGCCCAGAGGGAACTGTGATCAGCTGATTCACCTTAGTGTTAATACTCAAAGAGCAGTGGGAATTAACAACATTTATATTTAAAAAGATAATGAATTCTTACCTTTTAACTCCCTTGAAATAGCTTGAGAGTGACTGTGCCACCATGTATTATCAATACCTGCTTCTGAAAATGAGCCGGGCTTTGTTTCCTGTCCCGCTGCATTGAATCTTAGTCAGGTGTACTAGCATTGTACCTGCTCATTGCTTGGATCAGTTTCTCTAAAATGATGTGTAGAATGATGTTGTGCTCTGTTATCACCAGAAGTATTGAAACCTGGCCTTTGGCAGAATGGTGCTATCTTCCTATGTGCTTGTACTGTGCCGTGCTCTATGGCCAGTACAATAAGCTCAACAGCAATGTTTGTCTCTTGCCCACAGGGAGTATAAACACCTTTAGAAATGGTTGACAATGTCCTCATTATCTCAGTTTCTGTCTCTTTTGGAAACTGTGGGGTTTTTTCTAATGAGAAGTTTGTACTTTCACCAATTACTAAACTATTGCCTGATGTTCCAATTACTATAGACTTTTGTTGTGGGTTAACTCCAGTGGGCAGTTTAAGCTCCACACAGCTGCTCACTCTCTCCCCCCTGGTGGGTTGAGGGAAAGAATCAGAAGGGCATGAGTGGTAAAACTCAGGAGTTGAGATAAAGACAAAGGGTGTGTGTGCAAGAAAAGAAAAACAAGGAATTCAGTCACCATTTCCCACGGGCAGACAGATGATCAGCCATCTCCTGAAAGCAGGGCTCCATCACATGTGACAGTGACTTGGGAACACAGTTGTCATAGTGCCGAATGTCCCTCTTTCCTCCTTCCCCCAGTTTTTGTCACTGAACAGGATGTCATAGGTATGGGATATCCCTTTGGTCAGTTGGGGTCAGCTGTCCTGGTTGTGTCCCCTCCCAACTCCTTGTGCACCCCCAGCCTGCTCGCTGATGGAATAGGGCGAGAAGCAGAAAAGACCTTGACTTACAAGCCTTGCTGAGCAATAGCTGAAACTTTGGTGTGTTACCATCAGTGTTTTGGTCACAAATCCAAAACTTAGCACTGCACATGTTTTTATGAAGAAAATTAGCTCCATCCCAGCCAAAACCAATGCAATTTCCACCCTCTGTAACATACCATGGACATCATGCTGAAGTCCCGCACTCCCTTATTAATCACCCACTCTTTTCCATCCTGTGATATATATACAGATATCATCCTCTTAGTCTATGGACCATCCCTTTAAAAAGTCCACAAAATGTCCACTGAGTTCATTTAGTCCATGTTTATTCAATTGGTTATTGTGGTCACTCAAGACAGGAGAGGTGGTGTGTTATGTGGAGTTACTGAGCCCCAGAGACAGCTCAGGTTGGGTCACCGCTCCACTTTCACATCTTGTGAGAATTGTTTTCTCTTGGTTGAGATGGTTCTTGCTATAGTAATTCCTATAACATGCAACTCAGATACAATTTAAAGGTATTTCCATTACAGTCTCCACCTCAGGTTCTTTTGAGCCAGGTTACAGTGCTGTAGTAATAGGGTTTGTAGTGAACTCTTCCCTTTGCTCCCAACCTGGCTAGCAACAAGGAGGTTTTGCTATAGCAATTTTTATAACATACAACTCAAATCCTGGGTTACAAAAATTTAAAGGCATTTCTGTTACAGTCTTCATCCCTTGTACCTTTGGATCAGACTATCATAGGGTTTAGCATTGCACTGAACTTCCCTTGCCCCTCCTCCAGTTTGCGATTATCCACAGGCTCACAGTCCATTAGGGCTGTATACACTCCAGTGTGGACTTCTCCACAGACCACCATCCTTTAGGGATGTATCTGCCCCAGAAAGACATAGACCACAGTCCCTTCAGGGGAGTACCTGCTCTGGTGTAGACTACTCCTTGGCCACCTCTGGTCCTGCAAACTTGAGTTCCTACCTGTCCAGCACAGGCATGGCAGCACTGCCCTGGCCATCTGTCAGCCCATTCCTGTTATCAGTATGTTCCCAGGTAGAGCAGAATAGGATGATAAGGTGAACAGGAAACAGCAGAAGCAAACAGCAGTCTCTAATAAGCACTAGTTTCTGATCTACAGCCAGGCACGCAAGCTCTGTGATAAGCACAGGAGCCTGACAATTAATAGCTAAATAGATATAAATCTGGTATAGCATATTCGGATCAAATCTGTTGTTATCTCTTACCCTTCGTGAACTGGGTGCCAGAAGGGATGTTAGGGGTCAACCCTGGTGGGCAGCTGAGCTCCTATCAGCTGCTCTTTTACTCCCCTCCAGTGGGATGAGGGAGAACAACCAGAAGGGTAAAAGTGCAAAAACTCAAGGGTTAAATAAAGACAGTCTAATAAGGAAAGTAAAAGCCACACATGCAAGTAAAGCAAAACAAGGAATTCATTCATCACTTCCCATGGGCCGACAGGTGTTCGGCCATCCCCAGGAAAGTAGGACTCCTTCGCATGTAACAGTGACTGGTGAAGACAAACGCCATGTCTCCAAACACCTCTTCCTGCCACTTCCTCCTTCTTCCCCCATCTTCATATGCTGAGCATGATGACATATGGTATGGCGTACCCCTTTGGTCATTTGAGGTCATCTGTCCTGGCTGTATCTGTTCCCAGCTTCCTAGCCATCCCTAGCCTTCTTGCTGGTGGGGTGGTGTGAGAAGCAGAAGAGCCCTTGATGCTGTGTGAGCAATACTCAGCAATAGCTAAAATATCAATAAATTACCCATGCTGTTTTGACCACAAAGACAAAATATGGCACTAAACAAGCTACTATGAAGAAAAGTAGCTCCATCCCAGTCAAAAATGGTACATCTTTTTACACTTAGTGCCATCTTTACAGATGTTGTGGCACTGGGCAGAAATCAGGAGAGCTCTTTTTATGGTGTGAACTTACAGTCATTGTGCTCAGCAGAAAACTTGAACATTTTTAGCAGTTTGTTTCCTACAAAACAGCCATTTATTCAAGGCAACTACAATTTTTTCTTGTATTTACAGGGAATCAAGTTTCCTCTGAGGAATGGGAGTAGGCTAGTCAGGATTTTATTGACAATTTTAGGGACATCTCTTATTTGCATGACTCCAGGCTACCTGTTAATTGAGAGTTCTTACCTGGCTCTCAGAAACTTGCTGGTGTCCTGCTACACTGCAAATCAACTTGTCAAATGGCTGTGTTATGTAGGAAAGGACTTGAAGGTTTCCAAACCCAGATTTATATATGACTAGCCAAAAGAAGGAAAACAAGATGATAGCAAGAATTGTTCTTGAGAGAGAGTGTCATGTAAAAAATCAAAGCCCCTGGACTTTATTGCATTCTGGTTTATAGGGTCTTCTTAATCACCTGACTTCTGAGGCAAAGGTAGGCAGTACCACAGTTGATGGCACTGACCCAGTGCATATCTACAAGAAGTGGTTTTATAATTTCTATTTATTTCAGAAATGCTTCTGTGGACTACAGACCATCTAGTTCATATGATCCTATTTTTGATCTTAAAAGAAGTCAAGATAATGGTAGCATGCTGCAAAATAATAACCATAAGAATCATTCTTATGTTAGTTTCCATAAGGAAAGGTAATGCAAATATGGAAACACAGCATATTCATTCACAAAGCATAACATAGGAGGTAACATTTTGTGCAGGAAGAATGTTTCTGAATTAACTCAAGATTTTGCAGAATTAGGAAAACAAGTGCAAATCTAGCACAAGGTCTCCAATTACCTGGCTTCTGTCCAGAAATCTGTCTAAACTAACTTTCTTCTATTGTGGCCGTCATTGCCTCTCTCCCTCTAACAAGCAAGCAGGCTCTTTATTCAAGCACTGCTGAAGTTTTACTCTTCTTGTCTCCTGAAACAGCCAGGTACCTCTTTTTTTCTTTCAGTTTCTGAAAGGAAAGAAGATAAATAGAGAATAACTGGCTAATGGTGTTGTGTGGGTTCCTAGGTGTGGCGTGGATGTCACCTTGGTAACATTTTAGCTTTTCTGCTTGGCATCTTGCAAATAATAATTTGAAATCCTCTCGCATATCCCTGGATGTAACTTGGTCTGTGGAAAAAATGTGTGTTATATTTTCATATCCAATTTTAGAATTTAGGAGGTTTATGTATGAGAAAGTTTAAAAGCTATCAGGATCTCTCAAAATACTGCAGCCAGCACTAAACACACCGGGCTGCATTCTCTGCCAAAATCTTTCTCAGTAAATCCTAATGTGACTTGATAACTTAGCTATGGACTTAGGCTTGGAATAGAGCCCAAACTTTGAAAGGCTGGAAGTTTCAGTTGGCAAAAATGTGAAGGTGCAGCGGTGAATTCATAGCATACTGGGGTTTAGCTTTAATTATAGTAAGGGAACTCAGTTCTCAAGCAAATACTCTTGAAAAGAGAAGCAACAAGAAAAGGTGAAGAATGCGGAAAGAGACATACTACAGTTTATTCCTCTCTTTGTGATTGAAGCCGAGTGTTTCTGAGAAGGTGGTTTTGGCTGTTATCTCCTTCAGTCTCCTTCCGAATTAGAAGCTGTATTAGGTTTCTGTGGCCAGGTTTTGGTAGCAGGGTAATTTTCAGAAGTGAAGTGGTTGTTTCTTGTTTTAATTAAAGCAGGATGGTTCTTTAAGCATGCTGCCCTATTTCTAGGTTAGTGCACAACATCAGTGCCTGTACCGGCATCAGACTTCTTAGCAAACTCAGGCAGCTGATTTCTTATTCATAGTTTCACAATGATCCTGTTCCCTCTTCATTAATACAGTGTTCAGGGCTTTTGCATGCAGTTTGTAAGCAGAGACTCCTTGCTGCTTGCTTCACTCTTCACTTCAGTGACAACCTTCGTCCTGAAAAAGTGTGTTCTTGAGAATGTTTCCATTCATTCTGTTGCTCGAAAGTTATTTTAAACTGAAGCAATTTCCCCTTCCCTAACTAACCAAGTTCCTGTCTCAGTGAATTGTTCAGGATGATACTCAAGAGACAGGTTTGTCCTCTGTGTATGCTATTAGCAGAACACAGAGCCTCTCATCTCCCTCTTACTTTTTAGTCCATGTGACAAAAACCCTGTCAGACAAATGGGTCTCTTTGCATCCCTCAATGCTAGGCATTGTAAATATGGTTGTTTGCTTTACATGTGCTCCACAGGAACACTACCTTTATAAATACATACCTGTTAAGATTTAGCAGAGGGAAGGAGATCTATAAGAAAGTTACTGTACTGATTATCTATGCTGCTACAATAGCAGAGGTGTTAGCTGATTTTCTCATTAGTGAAACCAAGCATCACATCCAGAGGTAAGACAGACCTGGGTCTCCCTTGCTTGACTGAGCATAATATGGCCAGACTTCCAGAATCACTGAAACAGGAGCTCTGAATTCAGGGGATATCTAAATAACATGAAAAAAATATGACTTACAAGCTTCTTTGGCTCAGATGATAAACTTGTTTTGCATTTAGCAAATATTTTATATATTCCTTTTGGGAACTGTATCAAGTAAGTTTTTTCACTCTTATTTGTGCTTTCCTTGTTTTTATAGATGTCAAGTGTCTGCTTTACTGAAGTCAAGAACATAAAATACTGCCACAGTAACCTGTGACAATGCCTTTAGTCTGCTTGTTGTCGCCTATTTATGGTGTAGTAATGGTTTATTTCTTAGTCTAAACCCTAGGACAGTATTTTAATGAAGATTTAAGGCTACAATACAGCTGCTATTCAAACTGTGTAAGAGAGGCATGTTGGAATACCTCAAGATTTACTGCTGAACTGTCACTCTTCAGGCTACCAAGTATCTTTACCCTTTGGTGCAGTAGCTACAGTGGAAACTTTGCCCACTGCTGTGAAGCAGACACAGGGATTAATGAACCTGAGGCGCACTAATCAAACATATGTTTTCTTGACACAATGATTGTGTTGTATATCACATCCAAATGTACAGGTCTTTATCTTTCCTTAATGATCTAGCAAGGGGGCTTTTTTAAATGTGGGTGTTTTTCATGCGCTCCTTAGATTTGTTCCACAGGGGGTGGCCGTTAAAAACATCTGACGAGCATGCAGTTAGCCAGCGCCCTGCTGAGATTAGTAAAATACTATATTTAGTAATCACACTACATCAAGGAACTCCAGCATTGCAGGAAACAGTTTGATTCAATGCGCTTTTTTTTGACTTTTTAATTATTTTTTTTTATTGTATGTCTTATTATTTCATCTGAGATAGGGGTTTTTTTCCCAATGTGGTCTTGTTTTTTGTGACTATGTTTCAACTTTTCACAAGAAACTTTGTTCATAAAATAGGATATTTTCCCCAATTTTATTTTTTTGTTTTTACTGTACTCCCATTCTATTCTCAGTAAAAGGAAAAAAAAAAGGGGAGGGGGCATTGCATGTAGTAAAAATGAAAAGTGGTAGTTGGAACTGCTCTCATGCTGATCTGTGTCTGAAGAGACTAATCAATTATTTGTTAGGAAAGCTCTGTGTATAATACAAGGATTCACACTTTTAAGTACTAGAGTACTATATGGTGAAAAATCCTAAAATTGGCTTTGAGAAAATGGATGAAACTAGCAAGTATTTTAATTTTATTTTTGTGCCAGAGTATTTCTTCAACATTAAATATGCATGAAACAGACTTGGAGCTCAAACTTCATTGAGCTTCATTGTTTCATTTCTTCTTTAGTAGTTGGCATGACTAAAGATGAACAACATAAGGAGGAAGATGAAAGACCAATATGGAAAAGACAGCTTTTCACCAAGATGCTAAAGGAAGGAAACTGTTTCATGACACTCTTCTCCAAGTGAAAATTACTATTTTAACATCTGATTTCTGAGTCCATTCCGGTTTTCTTGTCACTGCAGATCCAGAGCACCCTATGTAAAATCTTGGAAACTATTCTGTAAACTAAATTGGGTGCTCTCCCTTTAAGGGGCAGATTTAAAGAAATACCATCCTTTGTTCTAACAAAATAGTTTGGGCTTGTCAATCCAGAAGATTTGTACACTGCTGAACATAATGGCATTTTATTACCTAGTTTATTTCTGTCTAGCATTCTAAGACTCCTGCTGATGCTTTGACTCAGAATAGTTTTTGGTTTGGAAACTTGAACTCCAGTGTCACAGATGACTTCTTTCTTTTGGTAATTTGTATTATATTTTTAAGTTATTAAATGTTCAAGCAAGAAAGTGTTTGTCCTGACAGAAGCTGTGTTTCAAACTGTGAAGATCTAAGCAGGAGTGTGTGAAAGCCTTTATTTTTGCTTCCCTCAAACTCTTGTTAGTGCAGTTAGCTTGTTTCTAACAGTAGTTTGGTATAATATAGTTAAGCTTTAGTACTAAATATGTACAACAGGTCTCTTACCTTCCCCAGCTGTGACTCAGTAAACCATAGCCTTTGTTCATACAGGAGAAGAGATGATGAAATTCAGAAGTGCCTACTGAAGGGCAGCAGACTATCCTGTTCTTGAAGTTAGGGCCATTGTATTTACAGAATAATTTATGTAGAGTAACTGTGCCCCTTATCCAAAGTTGCATATTGACCCAGTGACTTAAAGTAACTTATTGAAAGATTTATCTTTCAATATTTTGGACAGAGACATCTTTATATAAATATGCAAGAAATGGGAAATTTCCTGCTTTTGGAGCTTCATTATGATAGAAGTAACCTTAAATTTAATTAATTATGCAGATTTATGCAGTGTAATTTAGGTTTTCCGCTATAAAATAACACATAAAGTTAAGAATTCTGGCTATGCCATTCCACATTCTGTTGTAACATTGTAAGCATTCATCTTATATCTTCCTTTATGTGCAGCTATAAATGCCCATGAAAATATTTGCATCTCTTCAGTAATTTAAAATATTAAAAACAAGAGCCAAATTTCAACATAGTTGTCAAATGGTTTCAGACCTTCATATACGTTTCTATAGACACATGCCAGTTAGTTGTACCCCTCTCTACATACTCAGACCATGCAACTTGCTCCTGACTGAAGCAATCTGTAAAAAGAATAAGTTCCATCGTATGAATAAGGTACATTAAAGCATATATGTATGAGTAAATCCATGACACATGCTTGTGGAAAAATTTACTTCTAGAGTTTATTTCTTTATTTTGATGCCTGGGATGCACTTTGTGTTTTACAAAAGGAGGTTTTGTGCCCTGCCCGCACAGCACAGTGGAGTGCTGTGTTCGGGATTCCTGAGCTGGCTATACATGATTTATCTCAGGTGTATGTAGTTACCCAGGAGAAAAGCTGGCAGTGCTGTATGCTTTTCCCAGTAAATGAGCGGGCTCATTTAGAGTTATTGCCAGGATCTTGTTGTGGTGGCACCACTTTGTGCTGTGTAGACAAACCTTGAAGGAGAATTATGTGTAAATCGCTTGTAGTAGTCTGAGGCTGGAGTCTTGCATTTTACTCAGAAACTTGCACAACCCTTACTGCAGGCATCTGTGTGCTGGCCATTGTTTTCTAACCAGATCCTGATGATGTTCTGTAAAATATCTGCTGATATGTTTTCTAAAAAAAAAACATTCTGAATTTTAATGAGTGAAATTTCTTTGCCGTTTAATCCTTAAAATGCATTGAACTAATCTGTGAGTGTCACTTAATTATAAAAAAACTGAAGCCTGAAAATTAGGTCCTACACAAAGAGGGTAATTATTTTCATAACTCTTGTTTTTACCTCCATAATACATGGGAAAAGTAAATGACCAACTGTGGTTAAGCCAGAGGCCTTAGTGGTGGGTTTTAGTCCTAGGACTGCCAGTAAATTTGGATGAGTCATTTAATGCCTATCCACAAAGTGTCCTTACCTGCCTAACAGAGTTGTGGCAAGATGAGCTGTATTTAAGCACTTCTGAATCTTAAGGCACTGAGGAATTTAGAAAAGTATTATTATTGTCGTCATGAATCTCAGTAATGGCTCTGTAATCACCATCAGAGCACTCGGCCAACCTACAGTCACCATTCCTTGATCAAGTATTTGCTGTTCCCTTGTGTTCCCCTGCTTAGAGGACATGATATTCTTCAACCAGTTTTATAGACATTCAGATTCTTCTCATACTTAGTCATAATAGGATGGACGTATAAAGTGAAATATTTGCAACATACTGCTGGCTGAAAACATAGAAGTATCTGCAGATAGTCAGGCAATTTGATAATTATTTCTCTACTATTATTCTTTCTGAGTGCCTATTTTGGACATTCTGCTCAAATAGGTAAATACCTAGCACTCTTGATTGACCAAAAAAACAACCCAAACTTTGGATCATAGATCAAATTCGAAAAAAGGAATAACATAGTTTGAGACTGTAGCAGCTGGACTGATAAATAATAAAATAAGATTACTGGGAAATTGCACTTACACATGCCAAATGTAGAAGTCTGAATGTCTCGGCTGACTGCACAAATCTGTAGACTGGAGAGATTTGATGAAAGGACAAAGTTTTATTCTGTTCCCATTCAAAGTCCAGTCTTTTGTTTTTTATATCACTATTCATATTATTAACATAGTAAGTATTTATTTTGGTTCAACTGAAATGCTTCAACAGAGCAAGAGATAATTAGAAGACTATTGTCTAAGAAATTACAGCGTAATGGCCTTGCTACATTGAGATGAGGCCAAAAGTGCATCACAAAATCCCTTTGGAAAAGAGAAAGATACCAAAATTCTGAGTTTATTGCAATTTTGATGTGGGACTCTGAAGAGGGTGTGAATCAAATCTGCTATTGGAGATAATGTAGTGTCATGTATTACTAATGACTTTTCCTCTAGATATCTCTTGTTCTTTCAGCTTGTTAGCCTTGCTTTATTCCAGCGGACATTAGTGAATTGTAACCCAATTCATATTATTCTCATTAAACATAAGCCTACAAATGTGCTATACAGCTCAGAAAGTGCCATTTTCTCATTTCTCCATATATGATTTTCTTGGTGACCAGATGATCACCCTTTTGTGCTGTCATATTTGCAGTACATGATCACCCTCTTGATCTTTGCTGCCCCATTTCTTCACACTGCATTCCCACAACACATACCCAGCAGAATATCTAGCTTGCAATTAGTTGTGGAAGCTTGATAAGCCATTGTCATAACAGTAGTCCCTGGCATTTAAAGAACTTCAGTTTATATTTGCCAGCCAAATTTCATACCTTCATACCACTTTCAATTAATCAAAGTTAAACCATTGTATATGTGAAGGGGCCTCTTGTGGTTTCTAAGTAAGTAGTATGGCTTTTCTGGCAGAGAGCCACAAGCTATTTAGTAGGTACTTACTGTGGGGGTTGAGAGGAAGAGAGACAGGAGTAATCCAGAAAGCTTTAAGAAGGGCTGAATGAAATCAATATTTCTATATAAACTATTAAGACCTTTGTGTTCTATATCTTCTGGCCACAGCAAAACTGGTTTGATTTGTTGTTAGTAAAGTAATTCTGCAACATAGCACCAACTTGCTTTTCTTCTCACTCAGCCTGTTTTGCCCTGGTTTTACTTCAGTTGGAGTATTCACAATTTGCACCTGTGGCAGAGAAGAGTTAGGCATGGAGGATTTAATATACATGGTGTACAATTGTCATATATGTCACTAAACTGTTTCCACAGGAATAAACCTAATATGCTTCCTAGTTGTTTTCAGAAAAGGTAAAGTTTATTTTGTAGCCTAAATGTCAACACGAGGTTTTACCATGTAGCTTTTGCCTGAGAGCTATACAGCTGTAAATAGATACTAACATAAAAGGTCTGTCTCCAGCAGAGCTGATCTCTCTTTCCAGTTCTGACAGGGGTCACATAGTCAATGTAAATTACCACCATAAACTAAATTCCACCACTCCTGTAGAAGAAACTACTTGATCTGCCTGTCTAGAAGCCAGAAGCTTCGCAGAGAGCTGTAATATTTTAACAATTCAGCATGAGTGGCAACCTGTTCCTAATAACGAAACACTGGCAACATTTAATTTCATTTTGTCTCATCATATTAAAATCCATCCTTTCTTTAGGGGATTTAAGAACCATCTGAAGGTAAACTGAAAACAAGGAGAATAATTCAAGTAGAAGCATTATCTTCTTCTGTATTTCATGAAAGATTCAGGTTCAACATGCGCATCTTGACCCTATTTGGGAATGAGTTACTCATAGAAAAAGATAGCCTAGACATCTCAAGATTTTTTGATTTAATTTAAATATACCTTATTAGCCATGTCAAAAGAGCTAGTGGCTTTTAGTAGAAATGGAATTGCAACTGCAAACTTTCAACTACTATTGCAAACTTTTAGGAGGTATAATGATTTA
The DNA here is from genome assembly GCA_013399895.1 of Serilophus lunatus. Lineage (NCBI taxonomy): Eukaryota > Metazoa > Chordata > Aves > Passeriformes > Eurylaimidae > Serilophus > Serilophus lunatus. The sequence continues at coordinate 1,127,701 of VXBA01001109.1, read as the reverse complement.
CATGGGTATTTTATAATTAAGCTACAATATGCTGTAAAAAATGCCATGTAAGCTGGAAGACACAACTCCAAATTAGATTCTTACATAGATACAATATCTAGAAATCAGTTTGAAGGGTCTCAGAAACTGAAGAACACAGCACTTCAAAAACTATCCAACAGACATATTGTGGAAAATTTGGCCCCAGTTCAGCATGTGACTATCTAGACTATTTTACACTCCTTGTTTTATATTAAAGATGAATTCAATGTAAATGTCTGGAATTCTTCTTAAAAACTTGTTGAAAAGGGACAATATTTTAGCATGACTCCCTTGTGCAAACCTGGTGTTTAGCAGATTACGTATGTTATTCTGTTATAGGTACACTACAGTGATAGACAAAATGGCAAAGAGTGTATGACCTGTTTGACACTGTCTCCTGTGCAGATGACTTTCCAAGGTATCGGAAGCTCCATTGAAGCCAGCCATGACCAGGTATAATACCTTCACCCCACACTTGTAATTTCGTTAATATCTTGTAAGGCCAAAATGTCAGCATTAGTAAATTTTAAATTTTGACACATCTTGTGCTTTTCATATGGCATGTTCTTGGTCACTGGGATTTGCCTATCTTGCCCTAGTAAAATCCTGATTAGATCTAAAGATTGACATGAAAAGGAGACAAAATTATATTGCCTTTTACATACTTTAAAGACATATTAGGAAAGCCTGGAGAGTTTTCGTTGATTTTAAAGTCAGAAGTAAGGTTTCTGCAAAGGTTTTGATTGGTTTTATGTATGCATCACGTCTTATCTATCCTATTTTTCCTAGAAGATTATGAGTAGTTGAAAAAGTGAAAGGATGAAGCCATCATCATCTCTAGCCATCATCTGTCATGAGAAAGTGGTGTTTGAGAGGGGAAAGGCATTTTTAATCAGACTGTGTAAAACTGCCATTTCGTTTGGCTGTTGCTAAAAAATTTAATTCAAGATTCTGGCAAAAAGCCAGAAGAAATGAAAAAGGCTCAATGTTAATCATTCATCGTTCTGCTGCTTCAAGTGGGAACTGAGGGAGACTTCCATTCTAGTTGTCTTGTCCTCCAACACTCTTATTTATAAAGGGAAGACAAGGCTGATACTCTGAAAGTTTTAAAAACAAAAAGGGAACATGTAGAAGAAAACATTAAACCACACCTTGAACCTTTCATATCTTTGGTAGATGAGAAAAAATTACCATGTTTACTTGCCTTTGCAGGCCACCTGTAAATTGTACTATGTTCACATTTACTGTACATTTTTTCAGACTCTATTCTTCAAGAAAGGAAAGTCACCTTAAGATTTAACAGAATTTGTTACTTTTGGAGAAGAGTTTCAGACGCTCTTAGTCATGGGTTTTTTTGGTGGATTTTTTTATTGGAAGCTCCTAAGTTAGTTGTTAACATAAACTAAGCCCATTAGTTATTTACATGGTAACATGAGGATACTTCCTGCCCTTAAGTGTTTGGTGTTTTACAGTAATGGAGAGCTGTGGTAAGTCAGACTGTACTTTGACATTCAATTCTATTTCATCCAGTAACTTGTTTATGCTGTTCTAAAGCTGCTCCATTTTTCTTTTGATAGAGACAGGCTCTTAAAATATAGTTATAACACAAGTATGATATTTAGACATTTCAATGAATTTAAGGTGGTCCCTGTCAATTTGGTAACAACTACACTCTGGGCTATCAGCCAGCTTGGTCTTTGTCTTAGCATTTATTTAGACTAGAGTATGGTATGTAAACAGAAAAAACCCACTCTGTAAGCAAAAAGCACATCTAAGCCATCTGAATAATTATATATTTAAGACTTGTAAATGAATAAGTTGTATTGAGCCTGCAAAGTGAAGCACCTAGAAATTAGGAAATTCAAGATTATGTGCACGCATTAGTTTGATCCCAAATGTACCCATTCAGTGCTCCCAAAAGGATATTCTTCTGGGAAGGAAAAAAATATGCATAAAATCACGTAGATTATGATCGTATCCTAGCATCTTCACAAAAAGATACAAACTAAGTTTGCTTGGCCCATTATGTAGCTAGAATTCCCTCATCTTGCTTTCATTTGAAGTTTAAAAAGTGTTATGCAATTTTCCACAGGGTTCCTAAAAAGGAAAGAAAAATGTGTTGTTGCATGATGGGTAGTTGTTTTGTTACTGAACCCACATCATTTGTGCAAAGATTTCATCTGAACTGAGAGCAAAGGAAATAATTGTCTGAAGGCCAAATGCCAACCAGTGGCTCATAAAATAGATCCACATACCAGACTCACAAATATCTGCTCATCCCTTTCCTAGCAGTCAAAGGAATTTCATTTGCTGGGGAAGAGGGATGCAAATGACTTGTTGTGTTTGATAAGGGGGTAGAAGTACTGTATTAAAGCATCATTTGCCATCACCTGAATAAATAGAGAAAAACAAATAGTTAGCAAATTGAGGGTTTGTCAGGCACTGGAATTAATAAATTAATGATAAAATTAGAGCTATTAGTGGACTAACTAAAAGAAAAAACCCTTTTCTTTCTTGTTACAGTGTGATTGGTATGATTTTCCTTGTTTCCTACCATTTCCCTCACAGTAGGTTTATTTGGTGCAGTTATTAGTCTTACAAAAATAGGAGACAGAACTGCTGTGCCTTTGTTAAGCTGAATTATTCACATTTTAAAGTTTCAAATTTAAAAAGTGGAAGATAGCCATATGCAATAAAACTGAAATTATAGAAATTCTTCTTTAATTTATGTAATCTATTGCTTTTAAATTATCTCTATAGTATTGTACAGTTATTAGGATGGGCTAGTCACCTGGAAGCTTGTGATGTCAATGGAAATATGGTGATTTGTGTCAGCTGTGAGGCTGCCATAGTCTGACTTCAGGAACTGTCCACTTTTGTGCTTATGAAGATAGTTTTTCTTACAATCATTCTAAAATACTGGTTTTATAATTTCTAGAGCTTTTTATGGCAAACTCTCTGAATGAGACCCTGGAATATTTTGTAGGAAAGGAGTTAAATCTGTTAAGTGAGAATATCTAATAAAAAAGCTGTATACCAGATTTGTTACTATATTGTGGCAGAAGAAACACAGTACTATGGTATGTGGCAGCTGATCACGTGTTTTGATTTAAAAAAAAATAAATAAATTAAAAAAAATAATAAAAAAAAAAGAAAACCATGCTCCCGATGGCATTTCCATCACTATAGAATACCTTTTAGATTGGACTTGTCTTTTGTAATGCATGTCTCTAGTCATATCCAGTGGGAGATTTGTTACCCAGTAGATATCAAAGTGGTTACAATCCTACGTAAATATATTATCTGGCTTTTTTAAATATGCCAAGACTTGACACAGCAGTTTTTGAAGTCCTTTGCTCTTTTCCTGTGCCTCTGTAGGGAGTTTTCATTCTTTAGATTGGTTTAGCTTATGATTTTAATGAGTTCAAATATTTTCACCACATACTTCATCTGAGCAATTTCAGATTAATATAAACATATCATACTGGTACACTAATTAGTGTGTATTTCAGATGTCTGATTGACAAAGCATATTTCATTTGGTCTTGAAGCAGTATTGTGGAAGCAACTGCTGATTTTCATTTTTCTTTTGGCAAAAGAAAGGAAACATTCCTAAACCACCACTGCAGCCTATCTTGCCACATGTTTTGTTGGGTTTTGCTTTCAGGCATGCCAACCTCTTTAGTAGAAATTTAATGGGGTTTAGAATTATTTTTTTTTCCTGAATGATTTGGTTTTATATTTTCTGTATCCCGTTATCTGACTATAACTATAAATTTATCTTTTCTTAATGGCAACTATTCTTTGGAGGGTTTTTTCAGTAAAACTTAGCTACAAGAAGCTTTAAGTTAAAATGCTTCCCACTTTCTGGTGATTTTCTTAATCAAACCTGACTTTGTCTTTAATGGTAGTGAAGCCTGGTATTTCTTACCTTGGTGTGGGACTGGAGGCAACCTATTCTCAGAACTTACAGACTTAGGCATATAGTATAAAGCTGAGGGATAAATTGAAAGAAGGTAATTTAAAGTAACAGAAAGGAAGTCCAGTTACTTTTTTTTTTGTGTCACTGAGAAAATTCAAGGTATTAAAAGTGGGAAATGGAAAAGGGAAAAATTCATAGGTAGGAGGTATATAAGCAAAAAATAGGTGTGATGAAGCAGAACACTAAGAAAGTGCAGGGGAATGGGGCAGTGAATGCCTAAAAGCCACAGAATTAAGATAAAAAGTTAGTGCTGAGCAGACAACCAAAAAAAGGATCTCTTCTCTACTGCTTAGTCTGAAATTCTTAGAGTTCTGACTACCTCTCAAAATACTGAAACCCGAATTGCATGTTACTGATACAAATAAATATCTTCCAGTTTTAGCGAACTGTGTAACATGAATAGTTCTTTGAATTCTTAAGCACAGGCATACTAAGAACTACTAGTTAGAAGATATAATGCCAGCTGTTGAAGGAAGGAAGAGATTTTATTTCACCTAAAGGATTCTACTCAATACTATGAAGTTGTTATAGATGTACTTTACTCAACAGGCATTATTGGACTCACTTCAATGGTAGTTAGGTTAAATTTGATGGGGTATGTCAAACAAGATGGCCTATGACATAGTTTCAATCTAAGAAATGACATACTTCTGTTATGTCTTGAACAAGCCAATGTCAAACTCAGCTTTCTTGTTAACATGTATATTTTGGAAACTTGCAATATTACCAACTTCAGTGGCTTTATAATAATTACTGTTGGTCTGGATGTTTCAGCTCTGAGTGACTGTAGAGCTCTGCTTCAGATGTTTCACACCCCTGTGGTTGTCATAGCTGTGAAAGAAAAAACATCTTAAGTGCATCCTTAAGGCTTGCTAAACAGCAGGCAAATTGCAAATATGAGCATTCATTTTTAAATAGAGTTATTTAAAAGTTGTTCCTGGTGATGAGAAAGAACAGCATGAGCCCATTTTGAGATTTTGAATGCTTGCCTTGGAGTACTCTGCCTGTAAAACTGATTTTTAACTCCTAGTAACTTGATGTTCATTGAGGAGTGACCAGTTCTCTACTTAAGTTTCAGGAGATAAATCAAAGAGCAGTGCATATTCTTAAAGTCTCATTGCTTTAATACTTTTTTGATGATTTTGAAATTTAAAACATATGCATGTTTTTTGTAGCTGGAAATAATGCCCATTTGTTTATTTCTGACTTCTGTTTACTTCATCTAGTAGTCCCAATAACACTTTAATTTTCAAGTATAAGAATAGTTGGAAAGGGAATGAGTGGGAGCAAAAATTGTAGATGTGAAGACTTGATAAGAGAGCCGAACATGGAGGGGCTGTACTGAAAGAAATGTGCCACACTCAGCAGTTTCAGAAATCCCTGATGGAAAGCTTGACAGACAGCAGTGGCAAGCAAACTGAAATGTGGCATTTAGCAAACCATCATTGTTGGCCTGCAAAGAGGCATTTCTGGGCAGGGTTAATAGGTGGTGATGCCCAGATGTGAGCAGCTTCTGATGTCATTTGAATACAGCAAAGGTAGGAGTAGTTCTCAAGGCAACAAAAGACCTCAGAGGTAGGTGACAGGCTCAAGGGAGGGTTCTTGAAGCATTAAGGTTGGAGAAGAACATTACATTGTAATGGCAAATGCATATGAAGGTCCACATCTCTGTATTTGTTATGGGCTGAGAATTGTTTGTAGAGCATACTCTGGAGGCAGCATCTAGGGAATTCACAAAAGCCAAAGGAACTAAAGGTGTAGTCAGTGATTATGCCATGGATAAGAATTTTCTAGATAAATATTTTCCAGATGTTTAGATTTACTTCAGACTGGGGTTTTGTGTCTTGGACATCATAAAAAAAATTAAAAAATGCTAGGATTTGCTTTAAAAAATACATGTGGTTTTTTTGGTGTTTGGGGTGGTTTTTTAGCTTGTTTTATGCATTTCCTTGTCAGCTCATTTCTACCTTGTAGATTGTAAATTCAGTTCTCATTTCTTCAAAGTGGCTTCTGCAATAAAATGCTAACACTTTTGTTTTACTCAGTAAAAATCTAGCAGTTTTCCCAAAGCTTGGCAATTCCATTAGAGCCCCTTCAGCATCAGGACTCATACCTGATCTTATGAAAACATCTCACACAACTAGGTCTCCTTGTCCTGCTAAACTAGTCTTGCTGGCTTCTGCCTTCTTGACAACTCTGGGTCAGGCGTGGCCACAGCTGAGTGCCTGGAGCTCCAGAAGAGTCGTTTCACATGAGATAGAGATAGAAACTGCTATATAGCACCACACTTGACTTCCCTCTTCTGTCTCTTAGGTTGATGTTGCAGTCAGGAGTCATCCCATCAGGTTTTAGTTTGGCTCACTGGGTTGCCGTCTGCTATTTGGTACTTTTTCCTCATCTGCTGTGCTCCCCATGACTGTGTATGGAAATGTTGGTACATTCTCTCCATATTCTTCACATTCTGTTTTGCATTATCTCATTCTGGATGTACGTGACAGAACATTTGCTTTTCCCTGGCAGCTGCTGAAGTTTTCTTTGATGAGCCCAAGATCAAACATTTGTATTCGTTCAGGATTTGTAATCTCTCATTTTCAAAAAGTGAGTTACTAATTAATTGCTGAATGGGAAAAGAATGCAAACGAAGGCATGGCTATGTCCTTGCCAGACCCTTTTAGTGCTCTCATTCAAGGCTTCCGGAGTAGCTTCACAATGTGACTGCCTCTTCTTGAAAATGCATAATAGGATTTTTCAGTGTTCTGTGTATGCATATTTATTTACAAAGAGATGTCATCAGGGTATGAAATGCTACTGTTGCAGTCTCTGCCTATCTTACATACTTGGCATGTAACTAATGGCAAACAAAGACCATGTATGTTTTTGGGACTGTTTTCTCCTCTGTTGGGAAAAAAGGGTGAAATATTCTCATGACTACTATATGTGAGGTTTCACAAGAGTGGTAAAGTTCACAGGATCACAGAATGGTTGAGGTGAGAAGGAACCTCTGGAATTCAACTGGTCCAAGGTCTCTGCTCAAACAGGGCCACCTTAGAACTGGCTGCCCAGGCCTGTGTCCAGGCAGCTTTTGAGTATCTTCAAGGCAACACACTCTACCTTGGTTGTTCTTTCCCATTTACTTCATTTCCAATCATGGATGCTTCCTAAATAGCTAAGCTAGGTGTAAACTCAAGTTCTTCACCAGGTCAGTGAGTTGAACTGATTCACTAAGGCTTAGATGAATACCAGAGCTGAAACAAGGGAGATATCAGGACAGCCCAGCCAAGAGGAGAGGAGAGGCAGCCGTCCCCTTCCACTGTAGTAAGCTACTGGCTCAGCTTAACCACCTTGTAAAATGTCACTTGAAGGGGATGAGACGAGAATTAACGGTACAGAGAAGTAAATTTTTTGTAGAAATGTTTGTCTTCTTTATTACCCTTAAAGCTGTTCACTGTGCAGTAGTATGATTCATCACAAAGAGAGCAGGAATAGCACACAGAAGGAGAAAGGAGGAGCAGGGTCATAACAGCCCTGACCTGTAGAAGTTTAGCTGTTTTGGAAATGCACTCTTAGTAGTTACTTGCATTAAAATACCTTAGCAGGCTTTCAGTGCAGTGTAACATGTGGAAGTGGAAAGAAAAGCATTAACAGCATGCAATGAGCCAACCTTCCACAGGCCAGCTGTTTGCTATCCTTAGTTTGCAATCTGTTTCTGGTTTGATTTGTTTTGCTGTTACTTCAGGCTCAGTTGGACAATGGTGAAATGTAAGAATCTTGAATTTTCTTGCTGCTCTGGCTATTAGGGAAGGGAAGAAGATTAAAAGGGAAAGGTATTGGAGAAGTTTGGAAAAGCTAAATGTCAGTTAGTTTTCTGCCTTGTCACACTGCAGCAGGAGATTCAGCCCACTGGTATTATCGAGAAATATAACAGCTTTTTGTCTGTTAGGAAAAAGCAGAGGGAAGACAGCAGAGATAGATTCTTCTCCTACTTAACAGTTAAAAATGGATAGAAATATAACTACTAGTCAAAAGTTGGTAACAGAGATAGAGGCAAAAATCAAGTGGAAGGAGCATCCCCCCCTGGCCACCCCCCAGTAGCTCGTCTTGCAGTTGGGATTGACAAGGATCTAGATTTTTCATATTAACCACTGACATGCAGCATTTTAATGGCTGTGTTCATTTTAATTTCTAGGACTGGCAAAACCTTTCAAAGTTATGATTTAAAACTAACAGTCAAAACCCAGCTGCCCATTTTCTAGGCATCTCCATTTTAGACAAGGAAAGCTGTTAGCAAAACATACACTAAACTTTGTTGCCCACCCTGTGCTTGCCAGAATTATTCTGTGGCATTTTCCACATGTTAATCAAAGCAATGCTATGTTTGTTTGTTGATATGTGTTTAATCACTTGTCATTCAGTGAAGTTGCTTAACTCCCTAATTATATAATTGCCATTTCATAATGTATTTCCTTAACCATTCTACAAGACAAAATAATGATTTGCACATGTGGCATCTGAAGAACTGTATTTTTGCCAAAATTCTGTTTGCCACCTAATTTTTCCACTTCTTTTGAAATAGTATCACCTGGCAGTATGCATGCGCCTAGTACAAATGAAATGTCATGGGTTTTGTTTGCACAATCATCATACAATCATCATTGCACTATCTACATAGTGCAAGTAGAAACTAAATTTGACATGATATACTCCTTCATTTCAAGGATTCCTTTCCAGAAGACAGGATCTCATAATAAATGCTTTGACAATAGACTTAAAGGGAAATAAATGAAGTCAGGTATCATAAGTAATTAGAAACAGGTAATTTTATAAGTAATTACAGGGGAATACCCAAGCTTATATACTGTGAAATACAAAGGGATAACAAAACAGAGCACTCCTCTCTATCACCACTTTAGTTTCATTAAATAAGTACCATTTTCCTCTGACTTTCTGTTCAGAGTTTAAGTTTAACCAGCTTTTCCTTCTTTTTGAGATAGGTCTACACCACGTAACCAGCCTTAGTGATGAGGTAGTCTAAGCCCTTTTGTAAACTTGGACAGTCTTCCGGTGCCACATTTCCATAGCAAGCTCCTGTCACCTGTTGTGTCTACATAACTTATGCATTCATCTGTATGTAGTTTTACTCATGTTTTTAGTGCTGAAGAAGTTTTCTCGCTCTTTTTTAGTCAAACTCGTGTCTTTTCTGTGCAGAGGTAGGATTACTGGAGTAACAAAGGAATACTTTTCTCAAGTGTGCTTCCCACTGGAAGCATATAAAAGTAGTTGTGCAGTCATGCTCACTACAGATTGTGACAAGTTACTTTTCCAATATAAAGTTTAGTTCTAAAGGTAGTCTCTTAGGTCTGCTACCTACATGAATTGGTACCTTAAAGGTCTGGATCTCCGCTGAGCATGAGGAACTTGTGGAGCTATGTGTACGAACATTAGGATTAAACTCAGTTCCTAGACATCCATGCTTTCTTGTGTGGATGTTTTTTTAAATGCCCCCGCAAGAAAGAGCTGAATACTTCCCTAGCTTGGTTGCTACTTGTTTACATGAGAGAGTGATTTCACTTTCCTTTTTTTACATGCTGGTCAATGATGCCCTGATGGAAAAAAGGTGTTTATATTCTTTCCTGTAACTCATTTAACATAAAATCCAAGTCCCTCTTTTTGTTTCCAAACTTATAACATACAAACGTTTTTGTAGTCATACTGGATTTCTATGATGATCAAGTCAGAATATCACACTATTTGAGACAGGAAGGAGTCACCAACCAACCTTCTCTTCAAAGCATCAAATGTGCAATATCCTCACTTGATACAGGAGTTTTTGCATCCTCAGAAGCTCTATATGTACTTATGCCTTCCATTTCATAGCCCTTAGAGACTGTCTGTATTCCAGTACTAATGCTTCATTCCAGCAAGATCCTTCACATATGCTAAATGTAAGACTGCTTCCAAGTAATTCACTCTCTCAAGGATTCAGGACTTGAGATAATAAACACTAAAATGGAGGTATCAAGCAAAATCAAAGCAGTGAACTCAAGTTAAACTTTAAATTTTACCAGTTTTTCTTTATATTCATTCTTTCTCTTTCCCATCATTAGAGAGACCGTGAGACCTAGTTTTCCACAGATCCTTACGGCTGTACAAATAATTGATTTTACAGTCCAAAATCTCCTCTCTCATCCTTTATCCCCTCAAAAAAATCAGTTTAAATTGGTCCAAAATAAAGAAAAAATGCATCTAGCCAAAAAAAATAATTAATTTTATACTTGGGCATTTGTAGTGAAACTAGGAAAATTACTGATATTCACAAAACTGGTGGGAAAGATGATGAACTATTTTACCAATAGCTCAGGGATTCACACACTCACACAAGGTGTAGAAGATGTACATTTGTGCATTTTATTTTATGCTTGTACCCACAAGACCATGAACCCTCTTTCAGGAATCCTCCTTAGCTGGGTAGCCACAGGAACACAAAGCAGTAACCAGAGAGCAGTCCACTTTTTTGACTCATGAACAGTTTGCTCAATAGAAGCATGAACAGAAAAATTTGGGGACACTGTCATTTGTTATTAACCCCTCTATTTTGAAATGTGAAAAGAAGGATTCATATCCCTCTGGGAGTTAAGGAGGCTTAAGCTGTGATTTTTCACAGTCGAGTAGTGAACCTTGCCCTTTGGTTTTCACCATAAATGGACAAAGCTATAACAGGTAACTTCTAAGTTTCTAAAGTTACCTACTGTTGAAAATGCAGAATATCCATCCTAAGTCTTGGAGCAGATTTGGTCAATGCAAAACTACTTTTTCCAATGTATATCTGTTTTTCAGGAAGAATATACTTACTATGCTCTACAGCCAACCCTGTCCCTGCCACCAGTACGTACCTAGCTGGTGATGGCATTGTTCAAACCTCCCAGCCACGTGCTCCTCATGATTGGAAGTTGCCACATAGACCCAGAGCAGGGACTGCCAGGTCAGGCTACAAAGGCAATTGAAGGCAGCAAGGCATGTTCAGGTGTAGTCCCCTGGAAAGTCATCTTCTTCCTCTCATGGGTAGTTCTTCTAAGCATAACTTACAGACAAAACAAGAACTTCCTTTCATTGGCATTCAGCTCTTCAGATGTCTCTAAAAAAGATTTACATTTGCTTCAGTGTTTTAAAACTTTGTTACATGGCATAGATTCATAAAGGGAATCTTGACATCTGCTGTTGCTGAATCTCTTATTTTATCTGCTTAATCAAGTTATACAAGTGCCAAAGGTTCAAGTCTCTGTATGCTGGTATCAGCGGGGCTCTGAGCAATCCCTGTACCCACCATGCCTCAGCCCTTTAGATAAAAATAATACCTTTTACTGATACTGTTACAAGGCTCATCCCACTAATGTAAAGATTTTAGGTGGCTTGTGAGGTCATAGAACACCTGTTTAGACATTACTTTAAAACATTAGGCTGTTCAGCATGTCAGTCCTATTCCAGACTACCACCTACATATTTCATACTTTAACATTGTTTTGAATAATTGGGGTAGTTTTTTCTAGCACAGCATGCTGTATGAAATTATGAATGGAGGAAATTTTTACGTTTTCATGCTTGATTCCATACCCCATTGTAATTTATGGGAAGTGATATATTAATATACTGTCAGTCATTTAGTAGGGAGTTGGGCATACATGCAGTTTTACGCATGTAAGAGGAGCTTCCCAGGTTGCCTCAGTTCATCAATGCAGATAACTCGATAACTCGATTTTGGAGTGTGCCACAATACAGGATCATTCTTTCAAATTAAATAAAAAGTAAATAAGGAACTGTGTGTGGAATCTTTTTTTTTTTTTTTTTTTGGTCATCATGTGTCTGTCCTTGTTTGTGAGGAAAATAATAGGAAAAAATGAGAAAGGAATGTTTGCTATAATCTTATAAACTGCAAAATACTTAAGCTAGAATATATGGGTTTGAGAGGGAGTTAAGGAAATTAAAAGGAGGCATTAAACATTGACTTGACCCAAAAGTGCTTAAAACCCCATTTGCACTTACAGAACAAAAATACTAGCAAAGAAGTCTGACATGCTGGCAAAGACACAATTTGGACATGTCAAACTGCTTTAAGATAACTTGAAAGTTTCTTGGCGATCATTTAAATAAACTGGATCCTGAGTTTTTTTGGAACTCTCCAAAAGTAACACTTAAAATGCTTTTGATCAAATACCCTTTCTCAGGCAATTACACATTCTTAATTTAGAGGCCAGTTCCAAAGATTGCTTGTTACCTTCATTTAGCAAAGGTTCAAGTGCTGCAGTTTTCTGATCTTTTTAAAAAAGGCAAACAGGAAAAGTTTACACAATAAAAGTTCTTTTTTTTTTTCCTCAAATTAATTATTTTGAAATATCTCACAGATTACATCAGTTTCTTCCTTGCATTCATGTTGCAAGATGGTGACTATTGTATATTGCTAGTGATGCATTAAATTAGTTGTTTATGTTATAAAATCTAAACATATTAGAATCTTTTGTGTTTGTCTTCAAAGATTCCTATTCTAATAAAGCTTTCTGAAACAAGTAAGGTTGTCTTTTTTGTTTAGTTTATGCATCAGTGGAGAACCTAAAGAATTGTAGCCTCTAGCCATCCCTGTCTGTGTTTAGTAGAGTGTAAGGAATTTGTGTTTGGGACAATATATATTTTTATATAAGAGGGAAAGTTCTACTTTTAAATGAATCATTTTGCACTTAGAAAAGGTAACACCTGAGACGAATGAAGAAAGAGTCAAAATTCACGCTCTTCTCTTAAAGACTGTTTTGCTCTGACTTTTGATCGTAATAAAAGTATGTATATCCTGAAAAATGAAAAGTTTTAGTTGCATCCTTCCCATTTCTGATGGTTTTATGTCACTCTTCAGGGCAAAGTGTTTCTGAGGGTTGAGTGATATCTAATGTTATGGTATTCAGGAACAAAGAGCACCCAGTAGCTTTTAAATCTTAGTTTGTTGAGAAATTCTGACCAAATATCCTGATCCTGTGAACATTTTCATACTCGTGTAGGTCTGTTTATAAGTCATCCCATTAGATTACCTGATGATTGGTCTGTGGAAGTATACAGAATCAGAAACGCAAGTTCAACTGATATGAGCAGAAGTTGATCTCAGGTGAAATACCAAATGTAGCATTGCCTGGGTTTAGGATCCTATCTTTGTTTTGGCTGGGTTTTTAAGTGCACAAGGGTAAAACACTGCATCTCTGAACGCATTCATTTTAAGAAGTGACATTCCTCTAGTTAGTTTTAAATGCCTTAAGTCCATGAAACCTGAGTCTCCAGCCATCTCACTATTCATATTAGTATAATGAATAATTTTTATTTCAAACTCCCTTTTGCTATTTCTGTGTTCTTTTGTGAAACATTGTAGCTGGAACTTGCGTGCCCATCGCCTCCTGCTGGCCAAAAATGAGTGCAAAGGGAAAGTTTCGTTCATAGTTTTAGAAAAAGAAGTGAAAGGAAGCATAGAAAAGTAAAGGCTCATTGTCAAAAATCACAGAAATTCTTGATTGTTGTCCTGAGAACAAGTATGTGTGCTGGGTTGTATATTGAAGAACCAGTCTCTTAGATCTAGTTATGCTTCTCACTTCCCTCTTATACTTCCCTCCTAAAACCTTGTTCTAGATGAGAAATCATTCACAACTGAGAGATCAGCAGCACAGAGTATCAAAGACTGTTATTTGACTGGCATTTTGATCAGGAGCACAATTTTGATGGGGACTGTCTTTATCAGATGGAACAAGATTCTAGGTTGTATGTTATGGACTTCTGCATTTTTCAGTTGTGCTCTCTATTTCAAATAGAAATTAGAAGGTAAACAAGACGTTGCCAGCTAAGAGTGGTGTAAGAGTGACATGTTTTGGTTTCTATTATATGAAGAATTCAGACCTTTCAGGTTATGAAATGGACAGTGTGAGTACATTGATGTAGTGCATTTGCTCTAGAAACTTGCTAAAGACAGTGTTGTTTTAGTTGGCATCTGGAATTTCCATTCCATTCCTTGTCTGGCAGAAGAAAGAAAAGTCTTAGTATCACTCTTGCTCTGTTGTAGTCTGGTAGAAGTTGTGCACCTTTCTTCTAATCTGGTCTTCCTCTACCTTTTACAAGATTTTAGTTTTGTCTTTTTTTACTTCTGAGATGTTTCCCTGCAAATATCTATCATCATAGGTATTGCAGACCCGCTGTCAGGTTACCCACAACTTACCTCATAAGCAGAGTAAGTTAAGCTTCTTTAGTCTTGAAATACAGGGAAGATTTTACATATTCATCTCATTCTTTTTCAGAGACATCTAATCTGTCAATACATCTTTTGAACTTTGGAGCTTAGAACTAAGCATGGTCAAGTTCTAGTATATCAATGCCATCTCTACTGATAATAACACTTTACTGTTTCTTGATATAATTTTGACTATGTATTTGACTATGTATCTAAGCATTTGCTGTTTTAGCCTTTGCATTACTTTTGATGGTATTTTTTAAATTTTGTCCTTTTTCTGGACTAAATGAGCTGCATCTGAATGAGATGGAATTTCCATCATTGCCAATTATCCATACAGAGTTCCATTTTATAATGATTACATGTCAACATTGGGGGTTTACTCCAAAATAGCTGCTGTTTTATCAGTTCTTACTCCTTGCTTGGAAGAAAGCAGAGAATGCAGCAAGAATGTATTATCTGTGTTGAAAGTAGGTCTTTATACAGAGAAAACAAGAGTCAATTTCCCCTAAATTTGATTATTTCATGAATTCTATTTCTTAAGTATTGGGTGTAAAGATCAAAAATGTTTTAATGGTGGTATGAATAGGGTGCTTTTGATGAATGTGATTTGTATGAAGCTAAGCTACCATTCAGAATCAATCAGTGTCTGGCAAGTTTTGTAAGTAAATCTCATTAAAGGCTGCATTTGCTGAGAATGTATTTGTGTTCTGTAAATAGTCATCTGGCATATTCTCTGCATAATATCATTACATGTTGTAAAAAATTACAGTGAAAATAAAACTTTAAAAAATCATGTCCTCTGTCAATAAGTCCGCAGGAAGCAGAATGCATCTGAGCAGTGCTGTTGAAATCAATTGATTAATCCAGTTTTTTGTCTAAATTCTTATACAATGGTGACTAAGAAAGAATTAAGACTATGAGGAGGAACAGAGTTCTTACAAATTACCCAAGAGCAAAAAAAAAAAAAATTATTCTGACATGCTTTCAGAAATTACAGAAATGTCTATGTCATTACAAAACACTTATATAAGTAGTTAAAATTAATTCATAGGAGTAACTTGTATGTTAAGTCACTCACTTGCAGAACATTTTCAAGATCTAGCCCAGATTATAGGTATCTATCAACATATTTACAATACCTTGTCACTGTGGTTTATCCATTATAAAGTAATAATCTTGAATATACATCAGATACACAATCAAATTATATTTCACATTTGAAATATACTTGAAATATTTTCTTTTTATATCAATTTTTTCAGGACAATGTTTTTTATGCTGAAATCTGAGAAGATCTCCTTAATTGTGTAGTGTTCTGTTTCAGTAATTCAAGTAATGGTGCAGGTGGTACATGAAGTTTACTGATGTTAGAGATAGTATTTAAACAACTCCATGCTCAGAGGTAGTATATCAAAAGTTTTTAAATTGAGGGTGACAGAAGCTGGTGCTGGACTTTCATGTTATCCAGCAATGTGGAAGAATTTTGACATACAGCTGGAGTGATCAAACTACACCAGTTTTACTGTCTAACTTCATTTGACATGAATTTCAAAGGTATTTGGAAATTATTAAGTTGCATGCTACATTAGGAGAGTTTACCTTCCTTAGGGAACTTTGTTATAAACTGTGATACAAGGGATCTTATGATCTCAAAACATTGCATAAAGCTGATGTATTTTTTGGTAAATCTCCTTTTATGTTTAATTTGCAAGTCATGTAGAAGCTGTGGTTTCTACAGGAGCTGTTACTATGAAAGTGAAGCATGCTGCTACTAACCAGCCCACATTATTTTACAAGCATACTTCTTCCACTGATAAAGGAAGAGAGTGGCCTAGAAATATAGATGGTTGCTTCAGCTCATCAGTATTTTGTGTACATATGATAGGTAAAATTGGAAGACAGGTAACAATAAGAAACCCGGAGTAGTTTGGTGATACATCATAAATTATATAATCTGTACAAGCTTAATAAACTTTGTAGAATATTTACTGGTTTGTTGTTTTTTGACAGATAAACTAAGAAAATGTTCTTAAAATCTTTTTGTTGTTTTGCTTAATAGTGATGTGGTTCTAAGAGAATAGGTGTAAGCATAGACCTAAACACTTTTTTATAGGTTAAAAACTTTATGTAATCTAAAATTTTCTGTCAATACTTGTATTTCTTCAGGATTCTGACATCTGGGACCCATAGGACTTGATTTACTTTTGTAATTACCAGTATGTATGAATCCTATGAAAGGAATTATTTCAAAACTTAAGAAAATTAATTCAATTATAAAAAAATACTGTAAAAACTCATGATTGAAAGTTATATATTAAAAAATCTACTTGAAAGTAGCTTCCTGGGTTTTTAAACATTCTTATGTTTTTATTTAGTTAATATGAAGCATTTCTCTACATTTTTAGTTACAGTAAAATCTTTTATGTCAGTGATGACTTTTTCTGTCCAAGTACCAAGTACATTATTGCATAGTGATTCACAAAAGGCGCCTCAATAGAACAGCCCTTCATAATTATCTGACAAAACAGCGAAAGATCGTTTGGTGTTTGCTGTGCTTATCTCCAGGAATAACAAAGGATTAAAAGCTTCCTTGCTCCCGTGTTACAGTTCTCGCTCTTTCCCTGAGAGCTCACATAGGCGAGAGAGACATGTTTATACCGAGTATAAAGCTCAGCAGAAGCTGGTGGAGGGAGCTGCTTATTAAGAAGTCAATATACGTCTCATACGAGGAAAACCAGTGTCCTGTGCGATAGCCATTTCTGTTAAACAGAAGTCTATGGGGGGAAGATTATGATGTGTGATTGAGACACCTGTTGAGAAAATAGGCAGCTATTGACAAGTCTGATTCATGACTGAGTGACTGCTCTGCTAGTCTTCACATGATCCCCACCGAGAGCGAGCCTCGACCGCCTGCTAAACAAGGGCTGTTTGAAGTTTCTTTTTAACATTTCCAAGACGTTAATTCAGCAGGACATCTCCACTGGGGTTCTCGATGTCACCAAATCAGCAGCTGTTGAAATCCATTCACTTCAGCATGAAATGTTTGCATAAGTTTTTTTCTTTTTTTCTTTTATTTGTGACAACAGCAAAGTAAATAAAACCCTAAAAATCCTGCACTGCTCAACTTCTAGATGTGTGAGAACAGCTTCTGGTCAAAATTCTAACTGCTAAGGCAAAACATTTATTTGTAGAAAACAATGACAATCAAACTAGTTTATTATGATACACAAAACCCATTGATTTTAATAGACATTTCTGTTACATTTTTGTAGTGTAAACATTCAGTTAATTTTTGTGCCAGCTGTTGAACTTGTGTGAAAAGCATTTTGAAATGGAATTGTCTTTGTTTTTCAGTTCTAAGTAATCTTGAAAGTCGAAAAGCAAATGTTTCCTATTCTTTCCAGTCAGTAAATGAAACACTGTTTTTTGGGTAGGAAAACATTTTTATCTGACTCACATTTCCCTGAGAAAACAGCTTGTATCATAGAATTAGTTTGGTTTGAAGGGGAAACAGAACAAGGCAAGACATGTAAACATATTACAAAGCTTACTTTGATATTTATATGCTTTTTTTTTCATTTCCTGGCCATCTGAAAAAAGGTGTGGTGAATGTAGTTAATTGTAAATAGAAACTCTGTATTTCCAGTCAGCTTTATTGTTCAACCTGAGAACTGCTGACCACATATGAAGACTCCCGGTTTGAGCCATCCTTCCTCTGTTTATTAAATCTGTTAAGACTTAAGTGTATTTTTACAAGTTCATTAATGTGTTCCATTCTCTCTGATGTATTTTTTCCCACTATTATCGGATTTCATTATATGGGAGGAATTATCAGATCAACCCATTATACAGCCAAGCAGCGTTAAGTCTGATTGGAATTTGGGCTTCCCTCCGTTTACAGGGGGAATATTGTGTAAATCAGACTCTCGGGTTTCAGTGGGAGGCACAGGGCTGCACAGCATCCATTTGTCAAGTTGATTGCACCTCAGCGAGGTTGCATTAGCTTGTCTTTGAACAGAAGTGAAATCCTATGCGAAGCTCCCCTTTCTGTCATTTACACTAACATCCATCCTCTTAAACCAAGGCCTCAGAGAAAAAACAAAGTGATGGCACAATATAATCAGTCACTCAGGTTGTCTGTCATCTGTTTTCTTAAGGAAATGACTTTTAAGTTAGTGGAGCAGAAAATTGAAGAAAATTAGCACAAGGTTGTTGTAGAAGCTGGAGGAATTTTTAAAAATTACAGATGTATGGAGAGAAGCTCTATTGCATACAGCAGAGAGAAATGTGGTTGATTTTGGTTTGTGGTTTAGTGTTAATATAATGCCAGCATACCCAATATGCAATAATTCAACTTTTAATGAAACTTTATTCATAAAGTTGAATTGGGCTGTAAACGCACAATAAAAAGCTGGTATGCACATTTTCAGCTTTTATATCACTGACTGTGTTTTATGATGCTGAATACTCCAGTAATTCATACTCTTTCCCATGTGTCAGGAAAGCTGCCTACATATCTCAGAAATGTTAAGAGGGAAAGGCTGTTGTAAACAGCTCTGGAAGGAGGCTTGCAAGTTTATTGAGAGTCAGAAAACTGATTTCTTTCTCTGATGCAAATGGCAGTAGTAAATAACATTAATTACTTAAACTGATGCACAGAGAAACTTGTACAGTATAGTTGCAACTGTTACTACAGGGTTAGTGGTGTAAATGGAGGGAAGATAAAGATGTATGTTTTGCATAAGGTGAAAAGCACATCATTTTAATATACTTATTTTGTTCTCATCTTCCTAAACTCTTTTGTCCACTCTGGAAATAAGTTTTTAATTAGAGATACCTTGGTTTCACTTCAGTCACTAAGAGAATCAGTTTTGTCTTGTGCATCTTAAGGGAACATTTTTCAGTGTGGTAATTTTTAAAGGAGGGTTGTGTATGGCTATTTTAAGCTTTAGCAAAATAGCACATTCCAAGTCTAAAATAAAAACTGTGAGCTCTTGCAACAAACTGGTGTGAATTTTGAATTTATTTAGTTGTTTTGAGATAGATATGCCTTCTAACATCTTACCATGTAGTAAGTGATGTGACTAGCATCTGTCAAATATGCTTCTTTCTTTTCTTTCTTTTCTCCTTTTTCATTCTACCCAAGGGAGAATTGCATGTGGTCTTTATTTGTTTATGTGATGCATATATAGTAGTCAAAATCTTACAGCGCAGTAATAGAAATATTAATGATCTTGTGTGAGAAACCTCTTTTCTTAAATTTCTTTTTCCCCATTTTTTTTCTGCTAGAGATAGGGACACCAAACCTCACAAAACAATTCAGGCTATTAAATTGCTCCCTCTTTGAATGCCTTGGAAACTTTTGATGGATATGATATGACAATGCAAAATTCTGATACTGATTTATACCAATGTACTGGCACATTGTCACTTGGAAAAAAGAAGAGAAATGTAGAAGAAGGTTGCTATTGTCAATACTGTGCATAGCATATTTCTATAACTTCCATGAACAACTGCAGACTGGAACTAGTTTGATTTTTCAGTTAGTATTTCGTGTGTCACTTGAAGAAAACTTAAATTGGCTTGACAATCTTGAATACACTTAAATTTGAATAGCTTTACCCAAAGTTAGTCACACTTATAAGGGTCTGTAGGATCACAGCATAATTTTTCTCTTCAAAAATAAATCCTAAACTATTTCAGAAGGGAAGTATTTTTAAATACAGCATATGAAATTATATAGAAATATCAAGTGCGCTCTTCAGGCAACTTACATTTCATTAAGATCTGTATTACTTGGTGACACAGTATGAAGATTATAATGGCTACATTTTACACTTCTTTTCCATTTTATAACCTAATGTTGACATTTAGGTATTCCTGACTTGACAGCTATAGTAGATCAATCTTGATAAGTTTATTTTTCTTTGTTAAGATTTTGATAGCCTGGTATTACTTTTGTTTGAAAGAGTATTCTTTACTTCCTCTTGTGGGCCATGAAATATTGTTACACCTAGCTCGTCCTCTGAAATAGTGAGAAACAATTTAGGTAACTGAATCTTTGATGAGGAGACCTGAGATTGAAAAGTCTGGCATTTAATTGCCCTTTTGCTCATAATTCTTCTACGTTTAACCTCAAAGGTGATTAAAAAAGTTACATCTTAATTGCATAGCCTCATTCAATCATTAGTACTTCGCCTTGAGGCAATTTATTACAACTTTATTTCCCTGAACCGTCAATGAAGATGATGCTGAATTTTATATTAGCCAAAAGTCCTTTTGAGATTAATGTGGTAATACAGATTTTATGCATGCTTTTTCCACTTTAGTATTTGTGTTATAGATTGGGGTTATAGGTATAGAACACCTACTTAGACAGTTTAGAGAATGCTGTGTGTATTGCCCCAAGAACTGATGATAGAGTTTTATTTGAAAATGTGCATCTGCAAGAGAAACATTCTCTGATATGCTTCTCTATAGTTATTTTTGTAGCTTATTCACACAGGGTTTCCCCCTTTCAAGATAATGATTGGACTTCAGGTGTGAGAAAAACACTGGGATCAGAAAGGGTAGGAAATGGGGATGTGGGTGCTGTGCCACAAATGCCACTGTTAATGTTGGGCAAGTTACTCTAAATTATATTTCTCTTTCACAGTGATCTTCTGGAAGTTTCTACATTCTTAAAATTTTTAAGCGTTCCAGCTGCTAAGGCTGTGAAATACTAAAACCCCCTTGTGTCAGTGCAGGATCAAGGTAGAATTCATCATGAGCATGTTTCCATGTTATGTTCTCTAATTCACTTGGATGGGTATATAAAAATGACAAGTAGAAAACACTGAGGCCTTTATGCTATTCTACGTAACTGCCGTAATTTAAAAATTCGCAGTTTTTCCGTGCCAATCCTAAACCAAATTCTCAGATTAGAACTGCCAGCTACTGGCATCAACTATACAAGCATTTCTGCTTGTTCAGAGCTCAGAGAGGTTTCAATAGATGAGGTTAATTTGATGAATACTTCAAGCCAGGTGTGCTGCCGCCAGTGCCAAAAGCACCATCCTGCCTTTCCCCCTCTCCTGACTTCTCATTCCTGACCCTCTACCACACTTTTCTTTGAGCTGTCACAGCTGTTTATCCTGCACGTAGTGAGGGAGAGGAGGCTGGGGGAGGACAAGACTGCTGCCTTCACTCGCTCCTCTGGTACAACCAGCAGAAGTGTTGGTTTACCTGCAGACTCTGGAGTCAGCTGAGTGGGGTATGTAAAGCAAACCAGAAAGGTGTCTACAGCATTCAAAAAATGTGAACTTGTGGCATGCATCTGTAGGTGAAATGCCATGGAACTGGGTGAATATTACATTCCTCCTCTAAGCAACTCAAATAATAGCAGCCTCCACTCTAAACTCTAGCACATTTCACCTCCCAAAACAAAAGCATATGTGAGGACACTCAGGAACTTGAACTGGGTGGAAGAACAGTATGACTGGATATTAAATTAATCTGTCTGGAAATTGGGTATATCTAGAAGAGAAGGACAAGAGCAAAAGAAAGAAAAACAGATAAAACGGGAGAAAAAGCATAGCAAAAGACTTAAAGGAGGAAGAGAAAGTGAAAAGAAAGAATTAGATAATCACTAAGGCAGTCTGATAAAGGTCTGAGTGCTGGCTGAAAAGGCTTCAAGAAGGGAAGGCAGGGATTTTTTTTTGTTGTTATCTCCTGTGTTCAAGGAGTGAAATTGGGTGTGAGTGATTTTGGAGTTGGTTTTTTTGTTTTTTGTTGTTTTTTTTTTAACTAGATATGCTTAAAAGATTCTTGACTTCATAATTTTCTTCTCTTAATAGAAACAGCCCTCAGGGCCTCAAACTTTGGCTAATCATTTAGGTCAAAAGGGTAATAATAATGTAGAAGACCATGAATTATAAGTGTACCCTGGGGAAATCTTGACCCAATGCAGAAGTAGAAAATAACCATACAAAAGTTTGTAATGGGATCTTCTGAAGCTGAATGGGAAAATGAGGGCTCATACAAATATGCTCACCATCTAATATGAAACTTAACTCCACAAGTATGTATTTTTTTATTCCCTGTTACAAGTAAAACCACAGTGGAGTTACTGTAACACTAAGGCTGAACTAATCCCATCACAAGATCAGATCTTGGTAGTAAATAGTTCCAGGTGTGATCCAAGTATTAAGAATGTTTAGATTTGTTTAAAGTGAAAGGTGTGGAGGTTTTTTTCAGTCTTTCCACTGGCAAGAGAGGATTATGTGAGGTGTGAAACTGAGATGTCTCTCAAAAGACAGACCTGCCTATTGTATATCCCTTTTTACTAGTATATCTATCTCAAATACTTTACCAAAAAAGCTGATGTTATTATGGATATGTTATGGACAGGAAAATGAAGGATAAGGATGCTCAGCATCCTTCTAAAGGTTAGCCATCATGGTCACAGCAAACCTGGAAGTATAAACACTGGCACAATGCTCTACTTCATGGGCTCTGCTGCCTTCCGGGGCATCCTTACAATTTGCTGTTTTCCTTATCATGAAATGTTGGGCATGTGATGGGAAATGCTGGGAAAAAAAAGACTCTTTCAATTATGCCCATCTTGGAAGCGACATAGATAGGAACACAATGAGCATATATGTAAGTAAAATTGCGCCATACTGCAAATACATGAAGGACTACACTGAAGTTTCATCGGTAATATCATAGCCAGTGCCCTCATGTTTTTAAGTCTTTGATTTTACAGTTTCATGGACTGTGTCTAATGAAGTGTGTAAAGCTCTATGAACTAGGCTAAAATTGTTTGTTAGGTTGTTAGCATCAATTCGCAGTTCCTTTCCATAGGCTGTAGCTGTATTTGCGGCAGATAGATGGGATAGCAGCAGATAGTGTTGACTATCTCAGACACATAGTTTCGATAAATTTGTAGCTGAAAAAAGAGCTGGCTCTGAGGCTGCCTAAGCACTTGTATCTGGTTCTGTACCATAGCCCCAGAATTTTTACCATGGTATATAACCATTTATACAACCCCATGCATTGCTACAGGCTTGGGGAGGAGCAGCTTGAGAGCTGCTCGGCCAAAAAGGACTTGGGAATGCTGGTTGATAAACAGCTGATCATGAGCCAGCAGTGTGCCCAGGTGGCCAAGAAAACCAGTGACATCTTGGCCTGTATCAGCAACAGTGTGCCGAGCAGGGCCAGGGCAGGGACCATCCTCCTATACTTGGCACGGGTGAGGCTGCACCCTGAGTATTGAGTTCAGTTTTGGGCCCCTCTTTTCAAAAAGGTCATTGTGGTGCTGGAGCATGTCCAGAGAAGGACAATGAAGCTGGTGAAGGGTCTGTAGCACAAGTTTTATGAGTAGCAACTGAAGCAACTGGGGTGCTTTAGTTTGGAGGAGGTTGAAAGGGCATTTTAATGAGGTGGGGTATGGTCCCTTCTGCCATGTCTCAAGTAAAAGGTTGGGAGAAAAGGACCTTAAATTACATCGGGGGGGCCTCAGATTAGATGTTTGAAAAAAAAAATAATTGAAAAAATGATTAGACATTGGAATAAGCTGCCCAGGGAGGTGATACAGTCATCATCTCTGGAAATGTTCAACAGGTATCTGGATGTGGCATTTGGGAATATGTTTTAGGGGTGATTATGGTCAGTGTAGTTTGATGGTCAGACCTGGTAATCTTGAAGATCTCCAACCTTCATGATCCTGTGATTCTGTATCAGACCAACAGGTAAGTGGTCACTTGAACTCATAACCCAGAATTTTCCCTGTGTGCATCCCACTTATGGGCAAGAAAAAAACAGTTTGGAGCCTGGAGCCCAAATCCTTAGCCCCCTAATCCATGTGTACAGAGAAATCAGAATGGAAAGAAAGCATGGCAAAGGAGAAAAAGTGCAGAGAAGGTTTTTCTGCATCCATAATGGCACCTATGGGGAGAAACAAGTAGGTAGGTGCTGGAGATCCATGCAAAGAAAAGAATCACCAGTAGGCATCAATTATAGGGCTTCAGACTATGCTTTCCTTTAGTCTGTCCTGCTGAGCAGAGGCCCTGAGCCAGGGACAAAGTGTTCTGGGACAAATCCTCTGTGATACTTCTAGATTTCTCGAATCATTCACAAAGCTTTTGGACCCCTTTTCCCCAAACACATAAAGCTAATTGTGCTGTAGAAGAGAGTTTGAAAAACTCCATAAGGAAAGCCTATGGAGCTTTCTTCTTCAGCCTTCATATAGTCATTTTATAATTCCCTATTTTAAGAGAATGAAAAAGCTGAACGCTTAGTGTTTGCAGAGTTAATATGCAGTAGTGATTTATTTTGTATCTCTTTATGAGTGTTACTGCCTGATTTACATTGTAATAGCAATAGTGATGTTCTGCATGTAGGCATATTGCCTTTGATTGGGAACAATACTAAGAAAACTGAGTACTTCATGATTTAATTACTTGCGTTCTATGCAAGAGTAATTAAAGGATCGTGCCAAAATCTTATCAGAGCATGAATATTTAGCATGCCAAGAGTGAAGCTATTTAAGGGGCATACCAATGGTTTATTTGCTGACAAGATTCACTTTTAGAAACTCTTCATTTTCACTATTGGTAGTTAGAAGTGTAAAAAGTGTAGTTATCAAAAAGCATTAGTGGGAAGTGAGAATAAATTTTCAAGTGACCTGTGATTGCAGATGCTTCAGTTTAAAAAATCACCAGAGAAACTGATTTTTCAGATCCAAGCAAATATTTTCTGAAAAATCAAGTTATGGGTAGGTATTTGAAAGTCAACCAGCAGTGGTACAGCTACTTATGCTAATCCTTTTCTAAATCTTCACCATAAAACATTTGGACTCTAGTTACTCATCTGGAATACCACTTCAATCTGTAAGTACTAGCTTGTTTCTGAATTGTTGTGGCTGAATAGGAAAACCTGATGGTTAAATTGTTCTGAATAATTAAACAATATAAGACATAGTAAAATTATGTAGTCCATACATACCTTACAAAATAGATCCTTTATTTGTCATTAGATCTTGTTAAGCCACAAATATCCACCTCATTATATTTTCATAAGTGTTTTCTCTATAAAATTAATTCTTCCATTCCCAAGCAATAGATTTAACTGCTTCCAGTAAAACAGTTTTGCATGTTACATATACCTTGACCTACAGAGTTAATCCATAGTTGGTCTTGAAGAATTTCTTGTATACTCACAAACACTGGTCTGTTGCAGAGGGAACTTTAAAGGATTTATCTGTAGATCATTTGCTAAAATAGTATTAAGATCTGCGGATTATGTTTAACATTTGAAATACATCAGTAGCACTAAGTCAGTTTGAGTGTCTTAGCAACTAACTAGTCCCAGAAAGAATCAGCAGTGTCCCACAAAATGCTGATCTTCAGCATTTTTAGTGTCTTGCAGAAATGATTTCTCAGTCCCAAGGCAATTGTCCATATCATGCAAGTGCTGCATACTATTATAGTCAGAAGCCTCCGTTTGAGAGTAATCCAAGAAAGAATACCAGTATATTGTTTCCAAGTTCTTTTTGTGAAATATTTGGCTCCAATGCATAGCTGATTTTCAAAGGGCTCTTTGAAAGTCTCTTTTTAGAAAAATATGTATTTTTTATATGTGCATAGTTCATTTTTAAACCAAATCTAGCTAAAAATTGCCACATAAGCTGTTTTTCAACAGAGGGCCAATAGCCTTTTTTTTTTTTGTCTCCCCACAGGAGGAATACATTTATACTTTTAAAATATATGTATTTGAGTAGCCATATAAAATAAGCAACATGAAGATCTCATATTGAATTCATTAAGATTTCTCTCTCACATGTAATCCCGAGTATCTAGATCCTTATAATTTTGTTGGCAGAGAGAGCAAGTACATGGCTTGACAGATCAGCTGGGCTATGAATAGCTAAACATTAACACATTTTCAAGCTCGTGTTTTGGTTTGAATCTTTGCATTCAGCGTTGGTTAAGAAGTCTTCATGATACCATCTCCAGACCATATTTAGCAGACAGACTTTGCTTGTCCCATTATCACCTCTCCAAAGCCAGGAGATGTAGTGTCCTTTGATCCCTGATCCCCTTGGCCATTCACTGCTCAGCTTTCTTGCTGTTCTTTGTTCACTAGAGCATAACCTCAGACACAAAAATACAGCACACTTGCTGGAGTGTGGAGCTGCCAGGCCCCAGGGAGCTGTGATTCCTATAGCTACTGCTGTCCTGAGAATCAGTGGGCTCAAAGAAAACTAAAAGCAAAAAACTGATTCAGTTTTCTTTTTCTTTGATATAAATAATTATTAAGAAACAAAACTTAACTTTCATTTCATAACCAGAAATTACTACAATTTTTCTTTGACATAGTGACATCTTACTACCAGGGATTATTAGGAGGAAAAATTTCACTTGCAGGTCACCTGCATGAAACTGTCCTGGGGCATGGGTGATTGACAGCTGCTCAAATGTGATGTCTACAGGAGGCCCCTGTGAAGGAAGCTGCAGGTTTCTGTCTGGGTAGGCAGGTGTCAGCACTACAGTCCCATGCCGCCATAATTAGTAATCCCTGCTGGCAGTGCCATGACACCTGCAGGGACCATGTGGAAACTCAGTCTTAGGATGGGACCTGCGGACTTTCTGCTGCTAGGACTGTGCTTGCATGGGGAAATGGTGTGAAATCCTCACGCTGTGCAAGCTCTCTCCCAGGGTAAGGTCGTGCAAGTGAAGCAAGAGCCTGTCCCAAACTGCTTTGTGCAGGCAATTCTCTTTAAGCGTCAGCATTATAGTGTGGTGTAGCTCTGGAGAAAGCAAGTGCTGAAGGGAGGGTTTTAATGGTCTTCACTCTTTCTGTCCCAGATTCCCTCCTGCAAACCTGCATTTCACTGGGCTTTTCCCTTACCACAGCTTTGTGCTACACTTTCCCATGCAAGTTTTTTTTCCCTTGTAAATGATGTGAAGCAAATACCTAATGTTATCTTTAGTGCTGACACAAGAAAATTAGAGGAGGTATATTACAGTCCTGTTCAGTATTCTTTCCAGAGAAAACTGCTGGTTAGGTCAATTTACTTGGCACTGCACACTGCTTTAATCTTAACTTGAGGCCTGCTACAGATATACGGCAGCTGGCTCTAATGCCTTCATGCATGGTTGCAAGCAAGTCAGTTAATTTCTGTTTGTTGAGAGGTAGGAATCAAGCAAATTTTTCTCTGTTGAATGAAAACATTGTGGGGCTGGTAACAGGTGAATAAGCAATACTAGATAAAAAAACAACCCGGAATTATCATCTAAACTTTGAAGGACTGGATTCTGTAAGAGAGAAGTCACAGTTTCATCCTGTTTGTAGTGGCAGTGGTTTACCCCCAGACCTTTGATTAGAATTATTTAAAGGCAAAACTGGCTTGACAGACCTTGTTTGTGAGAAAATGTGTCACCAGTGAAGAAGCACTTAGCTTCAAATTTACTTGCAGTACTGTAAGCTGCTAACTGGGGTAGTGAGTGTATTGCTAAACCTATATGCAGAGTACAAAAGCTAAAATTGCCCCTCTGTCATGCTGAGGTCTGCTCAGGCTCTTGATGGCCTATCAGGTTATATCCATCAAGCTTGTGGATATATGTCCATAGAGGCAGCTCTGGCGTCACAGACTGTCACCTTTGGTCCAATTTTCTGTGGAGTCCTCAAAGATTGGAGTTAAATTCACTGAATCTTTTGACTTGAAACAGGTATTTAGTGTTATAGCCAGTGAAAGAGTTAATTGCTTAAAAATAGGTGCTTATAAAAATGCCCAATGTCCTGGTTAAATGTAAGAAGCATAAGCCTGTACCTCATCATATAACCAGTTAGGCTCTTATCATATTAATTAATAGTAGCCTAATTTCAAACAGACCTTACTGTTATACCTTAAAATTACCTCAAATACCTTCATATATTTAGAAAATAAAACTTCAGATAAAAAAGACAACAAATCTTAAGAGTAGAAAATGAGTCTTTCTTCTCCCAGATGACCAACTCCTAGGTGATGCTGTACTGTGGGAAAGGTGAGAGAGTGAGGAATAATCTCAATTTACTCTAATTCTTTGTTGTTGTTGTGTATATTTCTATAATCATAGAAATTTTGGGGTTGAAAGGGACCTTAAAGATCATCTAGTTCTACTCTCTCTGCCATAGGCAGAGGCATCTTCCACTAGATCCAGGTATTCATAGTAGAAGAGCATACTTCCAAGCACCATAATATTTTATTACAAGACTTAGTACAGCCTAGCTTCTCTCATTTAGTGCACAGGAATTTATAAGAAGTGGGAAATCTCAGGTTAAGTGGGATGCCGTATCAGCCCTTCTTACCCTATAGTTGGCATTACTGCCAAAGTCTTCGTATTGTCAAATCACAAACTGCGAGAAGTTGCATTTCAGAAACCTTTTATCAAAGAACCAATAAAAGATTTTTAAAAATGACAACCTGCATGTAATCAAGAATAAGCAGAATTAATTGCATACGTGCAATTTCCATGGAATGTATCTCTGCTCTTAGTTAAAAAGATAGCTAAGATGAAAACATTAGTCTGATGTTTCCTCTCAAGCTTGACTGCTTAAAGCACTTTCTTGAAAAATTCTGTGTTTACCTAAGCCCCTAGGTGAAAAGCCACCTTCCCCTCCCCACCCCTACCCCTAGTGGAGCTAATGAGCCATGCCTGTTATCCTCCCAAAGCTCTCATCTCAGCAGAAATTAATCCACTTTCTTTGCCTGGTTCTAACACATGCCACTATGTTAAGCCAGGAAAATGAACCCTTCTGCCCTTTTATGCTCATTGGAGACTGACAGATAGGTAGAACTTCTTTGTATTTCGTTAGTCATTATGTAGTTTGACACCAAAGCTAAACCAGCTTAATTGCTTGCTACTACCAAAAGAGCCAGTCTCATCCCTTTACTACCATCTTGCTTCCAACTGCATGACTGCCCTGTCTCCTTGGCATGGTGCTTGTCCCTATGGGGACTCATTTTAGAGATCTAGACCTAGAAAAAACTGAACCCTATAAATCTATGTTACTAACACATGTATTGTTCTCATTGGGAGTCAATCAGATGCCCATGGTGGTGAAAGACTGTGGGAAGGAGCATGTTCTTGGCATGAGAGGGGAGAGATTGGACAGACAATTTTAGCAATAACATGATGGTAGATTGGCTTGGCCATCTTGCCAAACTAGTTTTGATAGTCTGTAAAAGGTAGCAAAATTACACTATTCCACAGTAAACCTGTGGTTCCTGGTGTGACTCAGCTTGTATAACTGAATTAACTTTCCCAGTGAATCATATTTCTAATGTAGTTCACCAGGCAAGGTTGCACAGACCATCTGCTAGTATTGGAACTAATGTGTGTGCCTGACATACCACTCCTTGTCCTGGTGCAACTCTTCAGGCCTGTAGGAAGAATGAGATAGGAAAACTGGCCAATATTAAGTGTAACTTATTTTTTCCTGTCAAATTATTTGTTATCTGTAATTGATATGTCCTGATAGATAGTTGTAGCAGTATAATTACTGGGACAACTCAAGGGCTAGAATGGTGATGAGGGAGTGGAGAGAAAGGGAGCAATGAACTGCTTAAGCAGATTTTGGCACAAAAAGAAATAGCTGTATAACCATTGCTGTGGTAAGGATTTAGGAAAGGCTTTCCTTTCTCTAAAGTGTAAGGGATATTTGCATTTGGAGCAGAAGGTCTGAGTTTAACCTTATTGTCAACATGCCACACTGTGAATCGTTGTGACAATCTCAAAGATTAGCAGGGTAAGGCAACTTGCTTATTGTTGTCAGTCGAAGTGAGTGTGACTGAGCCCTGAATATAGGGGAAGATAAAGCAGTTGTCTGACCAAAACTGGCAGTAAGTTAGTCCTAGAAGTTTCTAGGGTTAGATAACATATTCAGGGCTGGTTGGTCACAGAAGATGAATGGGAGAGAAAGGGGCTGAGAGCAAGAGCAGAATTTTGCAGGTGTCACATCACCTGTTTGGGAACACACACACCTTTGAAACTACTAAGCTGGAGCAGACAGGCTGGGTAGATGACAGGACAAATCTGAACCTGCAGAACATAGGAATTGTATGCATATACCTGCATTAGCACCTGAAGGAGTTACACATCAGCATCTAACTACAGCTCTGTGTTTGCTGGTGTCTTTCAATAAATTGTATCATATGAAGAGCTGCAGAGCCAGTGCACTCAGATTCTCAGAAGGGGGTTACTAAAGCAAAAGGAGAATGACAGAAGACTCAATCCCACGGCATGACAGTGATCTTTTACAAACAGCTTTGAAGCATTTGAATATGTAATATTTTGTGGTTGCATGTAAAGTTCTCCGATGTCTTTTGGCGAAATTAAAAATCTTGCCATATGCTTCAACCTTCTTTTTTTTTGTGTCCGTGGGTTATGTGAAAATCTTTGGGGTGACTGCTAGAACTGTTGTGAACATATTGGATGCCTGCATGATTAAGGGAGCAACTTGAAATGTGCTCAGCATCCCACGCTGACTACAGCCCCTTGAACTGGAGAGCTCTCAACACCTCACCACAGCAGGCTCTTAACAAGTGGACTGCATTATGTTAGCTTTCTTGGAAAGAAATCAACTACTGCTCTCTTAAAATCGCCTGTACCTTTCTGCCCAAATTTATAGGGGCTGACAGACTTTCAAGTAATTCTTTAGTGCTACTTTGCTTCACAGTGTGTGAAGGAGGAAGTTTTGTTATGGAGAGGGGCCTGCAAGTTGGATCCATAAGACATGTCACTGGCACCTCAGGTTCTTACACAGAGGCTAAAACCAGTTTGTGTCAATGCTCCCCATTAGCCACTCTAATTTTCAATGGAAACTTGGCTGTCACTTCTACTTAATTGCATCATTTTCTAACATAAAATATTGTGAAGGTTTTGTTTTCTTGTCTGTCCCATGTGTAAGTTCTTCATAACAAGACCTAAAATGTCAGCTTGTTGTAAATGAAAGCTGGTACTTCACGTTAACCCTATTTCTCGTGGCCATTCAAAACAGAGGCAGACCTACCTATATACAGTTTTGTTGTTCTCCCTTAGTAAAAAACCCATTCATTTAATGCTAATTGTGAGTAACCTTTTAGTCAGAACAGGATCATCTGAAGTACTTTTCATGTATGTTTACAGAGTGTAGCCACATGCTTCGTAATATGTTGCAAACTTTGAATATTTAATGCATGTAAAATACTTTATTATTAGGAGTTTGCTTTATGTACTGTGAGCCCTGGACTTTATTTTAGGACTTTGTTTTACTTCTAGTTGTCTCAATTAGTATATTTGAGGCATACAGTTCCAATTCGCAGCTCAGACACCTTCTATTTAAAAAATACGTTTCACTTGTTTCCCCTGAAAAATTCTGAATTTCTAATTACGAAAGGGGGCTGTTTATCGTTGTTTGAGGTGTTTGTTTGACAAGCAGTCATGCAGAAATAGTGCAACGTGTAGGCTCCCAGTATAAATAGAAGCAATCATGATCCAAACTGCAGATAAGTAATTGGAATAATAAGTAGAAATAAAGAAGCTTTGTCAGTTTGCATTCCTTTTTCTGAAGCAGCTAAGGGATAGTGTAGAAACTGATCCTTATCTTTACTTTTACCCACAAAATAAGGATAAAATTGGATTTAAGAATAAGAGCTTACCATATGAATTTAGGTTTATGGAGGATGTACTCTAGACTGTCAAAAATAGTATGCCTAAGGCAAATACGCTTCTAAACAGAAGAATGCAATAAAGCTTAAGGTTATACTGAAACTCAACTGCAATATATTATGAAATAGCTTGGCTCAGTAAATCCTGGATTCAGATTTTCAGCCACTATGGTTCTTTGCTGATTAAAAAAATCCTCTGATAAATGCCAAGGACTAGTGAAATTAAGGATCTAACTTTTCTTACTGTCTGAACTTTCAAAGAAAGGAGTAGATAGTAATTTGCACTTATCAAAAACAGAGTAGTGTCCTGAAACTATTAAATGTATTTTTAAGAGATGAGTGAGAGTAATGACAATGAAACTTGATGTTCACTTTTCACTGAGCCTAGCCTGTGATATAGACAGTATCTGACTAAGAAAGGTCTGAAAAATTAGTTCCTTTTCAGATGTTTTTCACTCTCTGATGTAGGATCTAGAGGATGAGGTCAAAGAAGACTTCATATTATGTACAATCTGTACTGTGTTTAGCATGATTTAATCAGACTCAATGCTGCTCTAAATTATAGCAGAACAAACTAGTCTTCTGATTCTTCATTGTGTAATCTACTGAACATTAAATTCTTTTTGCATTATTCTTTGCTACAGGTTTGTAAATGTTCTGGAACTACAAAATAAGCAGATCAAACCCATTTTTTCTTGTACTGACACTTCTTGTTTGTAGACTAGTTGTAGAAATAACTCCAGGACCTCTGACATCTTATTCATATAAAATGTGTTGGCAAAATTTGGCATGAATTGATTCAATGTCATCAAGTTGCTTTTTTTTTTTTTCCCCCCTGTGGGAGTATTCCTATTTTTTTCAATCATTTTGGAATTTGGAAGTTTATTCATAGCTCCTTAAGCATATAATAGTTCAAGGAACACATAATCCCTTTTAGGCAGCAGCTTTTACAGCATGTGGTGGATGCTTCTGAATCAGCATCAAATGTTGGCATCTCCACTTCCTCCTTCATCAGTAGTGAAGTTTCACCAGAACTAGTGAGAAAAAAATATTTCAGGAGAACATAAAGAAGTGGTGCTCCTTTCCTTGTGGGAGGGAAAAGATCCCACCAAATGACAGATTTAATGTTAAATGGAAGAACACAAAGCCACTTTTCAAAACCATCCTGTGTACTTCCTTCAAACTTAACAGCACCAAACCTGACTGAGTTTAAGAAGTGTTTGGATAATACTCTCAGGCTCATGGTGTTACTCTTGGGGGTGGTCCTGAAGGGCCAGAAGTTGACTTGATGATCCTTGTGGGTCTCTTCCAACTCAGCATATTCTGTGATTCTGTGATTCTCTCAATTAGAAGTTTTTCATAGACGATGGACACTGTTGATACATAGTAATGAGAACTGAATATGATTCTTCATAAACCAGACCTCCTCTCCCTGAATATTTTTAATGTGATTTGATGTTTCTTTGATGTGTAGAAAACTTGGATTCAGGATACTCTCTTTCTGGCAGGTCTGGAAAAGAGCAAAATTCAGAATAATGCAATTTTCAATCTGTACGGTCAAATTAATAAGGTGCCTTACTACCTATGTTCTCCAACTTTCTAATCCATTTGATATAACAACTGGCAAAAATATTTGACCTCACTATTTAGAAAATCACTTTTGAGATTTTGATCTCCTGAGGCTGATACACGCTATCAGCCTCATATAGGGACAAGAAGTGGATGACCAACAACCTTTCTTTCTGCCTTTTTTCCACCCTGGCTTTCCCTGGATATAGTCCATGCAGGTGGGCCAGGGGAGCAATTGCAGTGAGATCCCTGGAGCAGGCAGTGGGTACCTGCTTCTGTGGCTTTTGTCATGTTCTCTCCCGGAATTGCTTCATTGCAGTCCCTGGGAATAGTCTCCAAGGTGAGTGAAGTATGCTGGGTCTGGCCCTGAAGAGGGATGGAAGTCTGTGGATTGTGGTCATTCTCCTGCCTGATGTTCACATCTCAGATAATTCTAGTGTAGCCAAATCTTTCTCCCCCAAACTTCAAATCCCATTGATCAACAATTGGAACTCTGCAAGAAATAATTCAAAGAAACACTTTAGGCAATGGAATGTAAAAAGATTTCTGCTTGTAATGGGATCCCAGTGCCACATAAATTCATGGATTACCTGATCCTTTTTTCTTCTTAAACTGGATAGTTATAAAATAGAAAATCTACAGTGTTTCAGCTTTCAGGAGCTTAGTGGGAAGAGCCTATTATCCTATAGGTTGGTATAACCCTCATCTCTTACCAGTCTCCCTGGTTGGAATAACAGCCTGAGAACAGGTCACTTTATATAAAATAATAACTGTGAGGGATTCATGGCTTTGCTCTTCCCAGATTATGAGCCCAGACACAAAAGTATGACCAAAGCACTGGAGCCTTTAGAAAACCTTTACAGAGGAAGGGCTGAGTGTCTAAGCTGTTTTTCAATCCCAACTCAGAGAAAGATTTTTCTGAGATCATATATCAACAAATAAACTTTTAGCTATGGGAACAAAACCAAGTTGTTTTGGCCAATAAAAACATCACGGTTGAGTGAGGATGATGCAGAAACCTGAATTTTCAGAAATTAATTTTGTCTTGTATTTCTAATACTTTATTTGAAATTAATAGATCATATTCTATCTCATTTTTACTTTTAGTTTATCTCACAATTAAATTTTTCATCAAAGACACATAATTTCTCAATGCAGAAATCAATATTCTCTGATAACTTGATTCCATTTCTGGATACAACAGACCTAGATTCCTTCCTACACTAAATGGAAACAGAGTGCAAGATATTTAATATCCTGTCATTGAGACAGTGCAAGCTGCTACTATATAGTGAGTAGTGTATAAGAACATGAGTTTTGAGCATTATTATTATGAGCTGGTAGGCTAATAAAAGAGTAAGATACAAATATAATAGTTGTTTTAACTTCTAAGTGACACCACGCTACATAATTTCAAGCAATTTGAATGTTTTGAGCAATCTTTTTTAGGGTAAATGGTGCAACCAACTCTTCATAATATTAATACTCTGAAATAATTGATTTTCAAATACTGAAGCAGACATACCATGACTGCAAGACCATAAAGACAAATCAGTTTAATGTAAAAATCTATTTATAAAAGAAAACCCAGTACAAGTTCAGTGAAGTACAACTTGTTTTTAAAAAAGCCTTAGTCTTGTGTGGAAAGAGTTCTATCATTTATTATACAGCTAGCTTTTGTTTTTGTGAAGAGGAGGTGGGCATTCATAGCTTTATTAATTATTACAATTTACAATCTCAGGCTGTTGAATTCAGGATATAAAGCTGTTTACAACTTTATATACTCTATAGCCAAATAAAGTGACATCCACTTGGGCTAGAGCAGAACTGTTAGCAACTTGATCACTTACTTTCAGAATCTGAATTCTGTGTCTGTTATCACTCCATTATAATCCACTGGTATACTGAGTCTGGCTGGGATGGAGTTAATTTTTTTCATATTATCTTGTATGATGCTATAGTTATGACTTGTGACAAAACTAGTGTTGGTAACACACCACTGTTTTAGCTGCTGTTGAATAGTTTTTGCAAAGGGTCAAGGCCTGTTCTGTTTCTCACTCTGCCCCAGTACAAGCTGTCTGGAGTGGGGAAGAGTTTAGGAGGGGACCTAGCTGGGACAGCTGACCACAGCTGGCCAAGGAAGTATTCCATGCTGTATAACATTATGTTCAACAACAAGCAGTCTTTCCAAGGTAATCATCACTTGGAGAGCAGCTGAGCATAGGTCTGCTGGTGGGAAGTTGTGGGTGATTGCTTTTGCATCACTTGGTTCTACCTCCTTTTTCACCACTTATTAAACTATCAATCCATGAGTTTTTCTCATTTTTGCCATTCCAGTTCTCTCCTCCAGCCCACTGTGGGGGAGGGAGTGAGAAGCTGGGTGAGGCTTAGATGCCAGCCAGAGTCAATGCACCACAAATAGGGGATTTCTGTTTGGACACTTTCAAATACTTAAATTCAGCAGAGTATGGTATTTACATTAACAAGGTGCATAGTACTGAAAGCTCCCAGCTTGTAGTTTGATAGCTTACAGTGATGGCAATATTCCACTTTGTTCTCACATTATAACAAAGGTGTGGACTATGTATCCTGCATTTTTTCTTTTCTTCTTTTTTTGACTGTGTAGAGAATGGCAGACTAATACACACATTTAGAGACTTTGATCTCATATATATTCCTTAAGCCTGATCTGCCAAGGAAGTGTGAGACGATCCAGGATTTTGAGCATGTCATGCTCTGCACTTTAAAAGGAGGATTCATGTGTATAATGCACACAGAAATCAGATAGCTTGGCCTGCCATTTCTTCTTGCCACATATAAATATCTCCAATCCTATCACTAGTTTACACAAAAACTGGAGACTAGAGCAGAAAATGTGATCTGGCATTTTATTTTATTATATATACAGCATTTCCTGAGTTATTTTGAGAAATGTCTTCTAGCACACAGTAGACTGTATTGCTCTTTCTCTACACTATGCAGAAACAAGCCGCTTCAAAATTCAGTTTTAATTTTCAGTCTTGGGTTACATGCAGTATATTCATCAGTGGTCTGGAAGTAAACATGAAGTCATCTCTTGGTAATATTTGCTGATAGCACAAAGACCAACAGAATGTTAAATGGTGTGAGTTGTAAAATACAATGTGGTAAGCCTTGCTGTTCCAACAAAGTCCATCCTGACTCAGCTAACTGCACAATTAGTCATCAAGAATAAGGGATCAAAGCCATACTGACAGAATGGAGAATTTTAGCTTACAAATAACTGATTGGGGGTCATATAAGATGGGCACTTGAATAACAAGTCCCATCATAGTACTTGAACATGGATGTCACGAGTAACAGTAATTATGAATGACAAGGTTTATCCTTGTATATGACATTGGTCAAGCTGATGCTGGAAGAATTCATCTAGTCTTGATGTCAGCATTTTTAGAGGGATATGGAAACACTGAGGTAAGTTCAGAAAACAGCCACAAAAAAGTAGCTGGAGGAAGTGGGGGAAATGCCTTCTGGTGAGAGACTTGGAAGCTCTTTTGGTGTAATGGCAAAAGGAAAAAGCTGGGACATGGATTGGTTCTTTAAGAAAAAATACTTACAAAGAAAGAATCGTTTGTTCATAAGAGACTCTTTAATCTAACGGAGAATGACATAATAAGAACTGCCAGCAACAATCTGAAGGTATGCAAATTCAGATGACAAAGAATAAACTCTGAACAGAAAAATGCTTGCCTATGAAAGAAACTTCTAAATGTCTCTAACATTCTATGGAGCAGAATAGTATTTCTCTGGTCAACACACAAGGACTGCAGTATCACAGGAGAGAAGACAGACCAAATCCAGTTCCTTTTTAGCTTTATGGATGGATGAATCTAAGTGGTTTATAAGTAGCAAACAGAAATTTCAAAAGTCTGTGGCTTTCATCACTGGTCCAAGTAGCACAGAATAGGAAAATCAATGCACATTATCAGCAAGAGAACAGAGAGTTAAATTGAAGGAAGCGTATTGGGATGTAGTGCCAACTTGCTTCATAAAGAGGTCTCAGGTGAAATATAAGGAATTAATTCTACTACCTGAGAGTGCTTCTTATTGAAATTGATGATTTGGTGAGGTCTCTTTTTCACTTCTCTTTGGGGTTTTGAATAGTGAGTTTACTGTGCTTGCATGATGTTTTATGCCTGTCTCTTAATCTTCCATAGAAGCAGTTTCTAGCTCTGAGTTCCTCAAAATAGGAAAGGAAGCCTGACATACAGGCTCTGCTTAATACAAGCACAACTCAAAATTGCAGCTTTGCAAATGGTTTAAATCAACACAACCAGGCTCATTATTTAGCTTGTTTGCTGTCGTTTCCTGAGAGGAGGGAAGATTGCTTTATAAATTCTTATATGTAACTTAGGCTCTATTCTCACCTCTTTTAATCAATGCTTAATCCCACAATGCTAGTGTGACTGAAGAAGAGACTTCCAAGAGCCAAACACTGTCATTCATTCTGAAGCTCTTTATCCATCTAACAATTTACTTTTACACTGCTTCTGCTTTTGCTGCATTGGGTAGTTTTTCTCTTTTTTTAGTAAAAATGATTAATAGTTTCCTGTGGATACTGTGTCTTACCACAGCAGATATATTTCCTTCGACAAAATTTTTCTGTTTGTAGAATGAGCCTATTTTTTCCCATGTTTTATGACTGTATGAAAGCTTGAAAACTACAGAGAAAAAGTTAAAGAAAAGTTCTCAAAAACATTTAGTGATTTAACTTGGGCTCCAAGACTGTGGACTCAAAGCCCATTTTGGATCTTGAACTGGCAGACAGTTAACACTCAGGTAAATATTCCCTGTTGGATACATCATTCAGATGAAAACACAGACATGGTCTGGGTTTTTATCTGATGGAGGAGTTCTCTCTTTCTAAAGGTCTCCTTGTTCTCTACAAAAAGATATATTAATTTCTACTGCAATCTTAAAGATCTGGATTTAGGGTAGGGAGTTTCCTTGCATCATAGAGGAATTTATCCTTAAGCCACAGAGTAGTGCAGCCTGGAGTGAAGCCTGCTCCAGTGCAAGCCTTTCTTTTCTTCTCTACTTAATAATCAGAACCCATTAGCAAGGCTTAGCATATCCAGATTGATCTTGCTGAAGCTGTTATGTCTGTCTAGTTCCATTAGTGCAAAATAGGGATCTGCAGTGTACAGCACACAGTGCAACCCTCTCTCCTCTGGCATGACATTTCCCCACTCTATCCTTCCCCCCAGTTCTGCCTTTTCCTTTCATATACACTAAAGAACCCCACAAGCTGATGCTTAGACATCTCAGGCCACTCTGCAGGAAAGAGCAGACCGTTTCACCATATGGACAGGTAATACCATCCCATATTTTATAACTACTATGGTCTATAACCACTATGGTGGAGTTATAGTACTCAAAGCTTCCTCATAAACTATCCAGTCGCTAAAGCATCTTGCATACCACTGAGACATTTTACAGTGTTTCCAGGTTGGGCTAATTTTATGAGGTTTTATCAGTGGAAGTACAGAGAGAAGCATTTTACAGAAGTTGATTCTTCCCACCTATTTCTTTAGGATGCTATAAATCGTGCTCTAGAGATACCTGTCTTCTTCTACTCACAGTAGACAATGAAATTTTGACTATGTGCTTGGCAAATCCAGGGTTAAGTGAGAATGGATCCACCCATTAATTTAATTACTAGCCTGCTATTTCTTCTCCAACCAACAATTTATTGGGATTTTTATTAAAATGAGAGATACTGCTGTTTATGAAACAATTAGGTTTATAAATAGGGATAGTTCAAGGTTTTGTAAGAGCATCACCAGTAGTGAAGCACTCTGGCATTTGTAGATGTTTTGCAAGAGACATTTATAGGAGAAAACACCTCTGCAGATCAGATATACCTAGACCTAGGTAAGGTATATGGTATTAGGATCTCACAGGATCAGTTTTAGGAGTGGAGCTCTTCTGCTGAGCAGGCCAGTTGCCTGTAGTTATTCCTCTCCAAAGTAAGTAAGAATTTTGTTAGGTTAAGGCAGGGCACAGAAATCTAGCCATATTCAGCTCTAAGGGAATATATATTTCACTGGTAAAGGAGACAGTTATGAGGATGGCCTTAAACTAAAGGAAAAAAATGTTTCAAAGTGGAGGGACAATTTAAATTCTTTAACCTCTGCTTGTATTAGCTACTTCTTGGCTTCTAGTATATGAAAGCTTCTTGGCATGTGCCCTGTCTGGGGTCGAGTAGGACGTGGGAGAGATTGTGCTTGGATGTCTGGAGTACTACCACTTGGGGGGGAAAATGTGTAGCATTCCAACAGATATAATTAATGACAAGTGTTGTTGTCTTTCTCCTGTGCCATCCACCCAATGGCTGCCTGGTGCTGACCCCTTGCTGTCCCGTTGACCTCTCCAAAGTTTATTTTAAAAAGGCATCCCTGCTTTCCCAAACTTTTCAGCTAGGCTTCCCTTGGGCTTCTCGTTCAGCGTAAGCCCAAAACTATGCCTGTGTCCACTGCTCAGGGTTCAGACACAAGTGTTTCCTTAGAGGGATGATTAATGGAAACTTCCTTGGGAATGAGAAAAGGAGAAGTGGGTAATGCAAGTCAAGAAACATGTTAAAGCTGAACAAAGGAACTTTGTTTCTTTGTTTAAAAAATAACTTATTTTTCAAGTGTGCTGATAATTGCCCTTACTTGCTTGGGTCCTGAGCACATCAGTAAATTTCTGCAGTTATTTCCACAGTGGTGGGCTTGGGAAAAGTTTATGCTTTCAACCCACTTTGTAGTGAGTGACCACATCAGATAATTCCACCAGCTGAATTGGCTTCTGTGTTGGCAGATTTAGTAGATACGAGGTTTAAAGCTGTATAGGACAAGTGTGTGAAATTTTCTACATCTAAATGCAAATTAATAAAACAATGAACAGGACTGAAGAGTATACAGGAATCCAAACTGGCTATTATGAGAGTGCAGCTGTCAAGTTACTCCTGCCTGGTAGCATTCTCCAAACAGAAAACTGCATGACTAAGTCCTTCATTTGCATGATGAGGATCACAGATCAGTTTCTGTCTGATCTCAGGCCTCACCTCACCCTGTGCTTACCCTTTTCCAGTTACG
Source organism: Serilophus lunatus (assembly GCA_013399895.1). NCBI lineage: Eukaryota > Metazoa > Chordata > Aves > Passeriformes > Eurylaimidae > Serilophus > Serilophus lunatus. Next base: position 1,087,091 of record VXBA01001109.1, on the reverse strand, counting down.
GGATATTAGAGGCAAAAACCTGTTTCTTCCATTTCCCTCCGACACCATGCTTGGCTCTTTGGATGCCCAGAGATAAGATCAACCCTATCGGCCAAAGCAACCTGATAACTGAAGCAGCACAGCAGTAAAACAGGTGTGATGACTCGTTTGTCACTGCAGAGGGGAACTGGTAAAAAAACATAAATTAGGGACTGAGAGATTAATAATTTTGGAAAGAGACTAGGAGCTCTGTGCTGCTACTTCTCAGGGAAAGCAGAGGGGTGGAGTTTCTAGCAGTACCAGGTAGGACCTTCCTCACTGCTTTAAAAGGAACAAGGTATATTGTTTTCCAGGTGAAATCAGAGCTTTTGTTTCTTGTTCTTTTTAGTCTAACAGTGTATTAAGAGTTCTGGAGAGACTGCAGTAGAAAATGTTACCTTCCCATAAGCCAAACAATGCGGGCAGCAGCTCTGCCTGCCAAACATTGCTGTTCACCAGAAACAAAAAACTCTGACTACTTGGTAAGTTGTTATTCAGCATGTGCATATCATATTCTCTGTGGAGTCAATTTTTCAAGACTAGATCTTGATCCTGTTGCCAAATCAGGAAAACTGGGTAGTTGCATGTAGTGCAACGGGGAGATGAGGCCCGAGCCTGGAACTGCTGTTTTCTCCTCAGCAAACCAGGTCTGAAACTCCTTTGATATCTATACAGAAGCAAATAGATTAATTCCATGTTTACCCCATTAGGCATGATGTGCTAATGAAAGGCTGGTGCTGGCTGGGACCCCCCTGTGCCTGTGCAAAGGGAAGGCCTGCCCCTCCCCTGCATAGCAAAGGCATTCTGCTTCTGTGACATCTGGGCCGCTGCAGCTGTTATAAGGAGGGGTTTGCTCTTTTTAGAAATTATTAGCAAAGTAAGCATATTGTTTATTAAAATATGCAGTGTATGTTGTGAATTTGTAACTGTGATACAGAAAATAACAGCAAATGATTCTGAAATTTTTTGAAAGCTCCTTCCTGCCCCTACTCCAATGAAGAGTGGGAGTTACACTTTGAATGTGGAAGTTAGAAAAAATTTTTTTTTCTCTTTCGTATTTTGCTTTTAGCATTCATAATAATTTATATTCAATTATAAACATAAGTTAAAATAGGAAATCATATAAAATATTGGGGGAAATCATTTGACTTTAACTCTTCATATCTGACCAGCTTTGGTGACATCATTTGTGCAGTTAAAACACAGGAAGTCTGGTGATCATGAAGAACAGATAGAATCTTTTTTTCTTATGTTTCCCAAAAACACTGTTCATGTACAAGTGCATTGTTAATGGAATGTGCACTGCTAGTAACATTGATACCAGTAGCACAGCTTTTAGTCAGGCATGATATTTTAAATAAGACCTAAAAAAGATCAAAGGTTAGCAATAAAGCAATATTAGAAGAATATATGACTATATGAAGGAACAAAGTTTGTGTAAATCCTGCAGAAGATAATTTCTTAAGAATTACAATATATTCACTTTAGGAAAAATTTTTTGCCATCTTCTTAATGAAGTGTTCTTTCCTAGTTCGTTAAGTATAATAATTATTAGATTTTTTTCTCTGATATTGTTGAGTTTTTGTCAGCTATTATTCTTCATTTATTTACATAGAAGGGCTTTTTTGCTGCACTTGAATGATTGATATTCTTTCACTGTACTGCTAACTGTTACACTAACAAGGAGGACCAATAAGGAAAGCTGACAGGTTTAGGGCATAGTATTATTCATTATTGTTTCTTTTGTTTTCTTTTGTATGATTAATAACCATTATTGATACCAAGTTACTGTTCAGTCAATTGTGGCTTAAAAACAAGAATTAAATTAGTATTAGGAAAGTATAAATTATTAACCAATTTGCAGGGTGGCTGATTTTAATGAAGTAAGTTTTCTTACTAAGTATATTTGGATTATCAAATTCCTCTATGGCATAGCTAGAAAGAAAGGAATGCCAGAGCATTTGCAAATGGAAACATGCTTGTATCATATCATTAACTCCTTATTTCAGTAAAACATTTGTTCAGCCTTATGGAATATTAAATTGAGCAGAAACAGGGTGAAAAATGGATAGGTCATAGGCTCCACCTTCAAGGCAACTAGGTTAGTCCACTGCTTTAGCATCCTTAATATTGTGAATCTTGAATCTTGTGATGCCTCACCTAAGAGGTACATAGAGATTTACACTTTCAAGGCAGTATTTATAAATTGGGAGCTTGACATACTTTTTCCCATCTCTTCTAGACAGACACTTGTTTTTCAGATTGGGAACAGTTTGCTTCCAGATGACAGGCAAGGAGTAAAACTATAGTTCTGTCCTGATAGAACCAAAAGATTTTCAGCATTTCGTTTTCTCTTTTGCAAGTAGCAAAAAAAGATAGGCTGCTTTGCATATATGTTTCTAAAAATAAGGGTGAATATTTATACATAACAAATAATAAGGACAAAATGGGTTTTATAGAGGAGCAGGCTGAAATGCAATAGGCATTGGGGTGCATTAAGATGGGGGTTTTTTTCTAGTTGATCCCAGCCCCATTTTTGTTTATCAGGATGTGTTTTGCAGTTTAGGAAAGACACACAAAAGAGTGTTCTCTTTTATCCTAAATGTAGGTATTTAGTTGTCTTCTTTCTCTGAATTTTAAAAAAGTTTTTCTCATTGACAGGGAAAATGGTTAGATAAGCATGAAAGTAATCCTTACTGATGGCTCTTCCAGGGACTTACTTTTCTTTTTCTTTTTTGTTAGAACCATTGCAGTACTATCCCTTGCAAACTGACATTGGTTTACATCACAGTTTGGATGATCTTCTCCAGTTGTATAATCACAGACCAGCATGGGGAGTCTGTGGGTGGTTTTAGGAGATTTTCTATGTTTCTTTGTTTCAGGAGTTTGGTGTCCAAACATTATATGATTTGTTTATACTGATTTCATTGTGAAGGCAAGAATAAATCTGATCTCCTCTTCTCTTTACTGTAACTTGATAGCATGACAGTTATCTCAAGCATGGTTTCAGTTAGGTCTTATTCATCCTTGAGGAATATTACTGTATAATATGCATAACATTATGAGTGTATTTTCTCTGCTTCTGGTAGCAGCCTTAAAAAGCTTGTGCTCTCTTTGTAATCTGATTGTATTGTTTCTGTGACAGCTCAAATTATTAAATTCTTAAAGCTAAGTGAGAGTGGTCATAATGTTTTAGTCTCTACTGTCATTTAAGTTACATTAGTATTTCTGCTTTTATTCTGAGTGTGTTGACTTTAACTAATTTAATTTTACTCTATCATGGTGCAGTAAAACTGATTGTAGCCTGACCCTGGAAACCCTCTCAAAGGGTTTGCATACATGAGTGGGCTCATTGGAATCATTTGCATAAAGGGAGCTTGAATAGTGGAGGATTATTATTATTTATCTTAATAAAATCTTTTATTAAGAAAGAGCTGTATATTAATTAACATGTTTATACAGAACAATATTAAATGAAATAGCATCCAGAAGGCTTTTCTTCCTGGCTACGGTTGGAGTAGTTGCTAGTGGTTTCCATGCTTTACACAGTAACATAGACTTAGGAAATGTGAACTTTGACTGTGGTCCTGTCACAGCCTTAAGGTATTCATGTCACAGGAGACTGTCTAAATGCCCCTACACCTATTCATCTACCTTTCCAGGTAACCAGAGTCCACCACATAACAAAAATTTTAAATACTCAGGATTGCACAGAGAAAGAATGAGAAGGAGTATAATTGCATCCTACTGGTTAAAGAAGTCACTGAAAAGCAGAAGTACTGGACTGCAATTCCTGGTTTCATTGCTTCAGAACTTACTGTTAAAGTATCAATTAGATAAAGAACAGAAATTATCTAGGGAGCATCAAGTGATCCTCAGAACAGCTCAGTAACTGCTGTGATCATTACCCTATGGAGTCAGTCTACTCCTTTTCTTTGATCCATGTAGGATGACTTATTTTTTTCTGCAACAGCTGAATCTTTCCTATCTGGAAAGTTAGGTATCTTCCCTGTCCTGGAGGTTAGATCATCACCTAGGAGGTAAGATGTGTAGTTTGTTGACCTAAAGCTGAGAAATCTGAAATCTCTATGTCTTATACTCTGGACAAGAGTGCTCACATCTGTGTCATTGGCAAAAAGGGGAATCTCACCTCCACACACTTCTCCATTGGTCACCTTCTCATTGAAAACTCTGAGCCCTACTTAGGCCTGTTGGAGACCTGGGAGAGCCAGCTGTCTTGAGGAGTGGAGTATGCATTTGTAGACACTAGCCAACCAAGCTGCCAGGTCTCTGCCTGTGGTCCTGGTTTTGCAGCTGAACTGGTGAGAGGACCAGGAATTCACCTCTTGTCTTGGAGTACCTCATGACCTGCAGGTAGCTCCATACTCAACATGTAGCTTTCTCAGCTCATTCTTCAGAGAAACCTGTCTCTGCTCTTAATGCTGAGTAAAGAAACTGGGTACTTTACTTTAGACCTTTGATTTTATTCCAGGGATGTGCTGTTTAAAACTTTGCTCTTACTGCGCCTAATCTGTAATTTTTTTATTGAATCTAACCCTGACAGCTTATTTTGTAACTAGAAAGATTTTGAATAAGCTCTTTTTGACAGCTATAGTTAGTGGATTTTAATTATAGATGTTAGGATGAAATGATAAAATAGCCGTTAGCAGATCTTCCTGACTAAAACTCAGCTGTTCAGTACAGTTTTTGGACATATATCTAAATTTTTGACTGTAACTGTAAATGGAATAAAAGCAGGTCCATAGTTGCAGAGCTCAGTTAAATCAGAGTCAAGGAGTGTCTAATCTTCGTTGCTGAACTGCCAGTTGGAGAGGTTCCTGAATTTAAGAAGTTAAAGCTCTTGAGGAAATCTGGTTCCTGCTTGTCTCTCTTGAGGCATTCTTTGAGCTACATAGTACCCAATACATACCATCATTACCAGAGAAGCATACAGGACAGTAGCCTTGGAGAAGACTGAAAGTGCCTGATCCATCCCACATTGTCAGTACTCTTTCCATTTTTCTACCTCTGTTGCAGTAGCAGACAGATGTAAATAGTAGCAGAGCAAATCCAGGTGCACATGGTCAGTTCCTACTTAGTATCTGAAGGTAGATTTGGCCTTTCCATTAAAAAGGGATGTACAAGCAGTAGAAAATATAAAATAATCCAATGAAAAATACATCTGCCACTTCGCAAAATGCATGGGAAGGTAGATGCTACTGATTTTTAGTGAAGATTGTGTCTTTGCCTCAGGACACATTTGCTAAAGAAATGGTAAATACCCAAATACCCTCATAGGACTTTGAGGTAAAAGGAGAAGCAATGAAGTAACGTTACTGCTCCTAAATTGCAAAAAGACAGGTTAAAATATTCTACCTTGAAAAAAAAAATGAATATAAGCTTGGAAAGACATAGAAGAGACAGAAACTATTTGTTGCTAGAAAACCAGGATGTTTTCTTTCCTGCTTGTTATATAATAAAGACAAACTTTGGGGCACTTCAGAAGTATTCTCATACCTGAGACAGAAAGCTGTGTCAAAGCATAATGTCAGCCTCTCCTTTTCTGTACTAGGGAGCTAGACGATGTACAGCTTTCAATTTATGCACCAGATTCAGTAGCCTCTTCTACATTTTTCAGATATTGCCCGAATTCTCAGATCCAAATGGTAGGTTAGAATTCATATATCTAAACTAAAATTTTAAAAATCTGTTGAAGAAGTCCTATTTTAAAAACTAACCTTTTTATTTGCTGTCTTCTATCAGAATGTGCAACACTTTGCCTACACTAGTTCTCCCCTAAAAGTGGTTTTATTTTGGAGTTCACCTCGAATTCCAAGCACAGAGAGCTGGCATTGCTGGACACTACGGACTGGTAAGGAATGTATAGAAGCTTAACAGCAGGAGCAACAGACCCAGGTTAAAAATTCAGTGACCAGGAACAAATGTGCCTTTTATTTCATCTCCCAGCTAAAATCCTAGATACAGTTTATTGGCTTTAAACTTTTCTCATTTAGTAGAAAAATCTAAGCTTAGTGTTTTTTCTTAGTCACATCCACTTAAAATGAGACAAATATGGGTCTATAAAGTAAGCTAGCACAGAAGTATTCTTTGTTTAAAAGGCTTGGAAATTGCTTGACACTTAACTATTAAATGGTATCTAAAATACCTGAAATTTTCCCTGAAGAAATTCGTGCCTCTACTGAAAATTACAAAATCAAGTTTAAACCACAAGTGATGGAAAAGTACTGCTTAATGATCTCAAAGTCAGGAGCTGAGTGTATGTCTGAAAAATACTGAGCTAAAGTGTTTCTTCAAGGTGATACAGCAGCTTAATGGCAGTCAACTTTCTTTTGACTGAAACAGATTTTTTTTATCCCAGGAACACATCAAAAGTATGAGTTCATTCATTTTGAAATAAACTAGAGATCTGTTGCATTTTCCTCATAGAGGAGAATCAAGAAGTATATTAATATGCCACACCAAGCATAATCGTTAGCCCAGTATTTCAGTATTGCACTTGTCTGTGATATTTTGACCAGAGTGTTTATCTTTGACCTAAAAAACCTTTTCTGAAAAGTCATACATTCTCATAAAAAGTTTTTTGCTTGATCTAGTGTTTTCCTGAGGAATAATTTTGACTAGCTCTAATTTGGCCTTCTAGTTGAGTGTACTATCCAGCTTGTCATGTGTCTCCCCCAAGAAAATATGTATGACTCCTCTCTTTAAGAAGGAGCAAGGTCTGCAGTGTCTTTGTAATACTGATGTACTTTTCTTCTCAAATTTGGGGTCCTGACATAAAAAGTCTGGAATGAAGGATATGGTGTTGCGCATACCCAAGTGAAGGCAAGGAGCCAACAAAATGCTGTTGTAATTACAAGTGAACATTCTTATATCATAAAACTGCAAAGAAAAAGCTATAAATCAGAGCTGGCCTGGTGGTCCCTGGCAGCAAAGCGCAAAAGATTTTGAGTTCATTCCCTGAGCTAGCCAAGATTGGGATCCTCATGGCAGCATTGGCTCATTCCAAGGGAAGGGCATTCCTCGTGTCTCCTGAGTGATGGTCATGAAGTAGTGATTGTGGTGGGAGTCAGATCCAGACTTCAGCCCTGAAGGAGTGATAGTCTGAAAAGTGCTGGCCATTGTGGAAAATAAAGAAAGTTGTGAACCAGAGGAATTTTGTCTTCAGGAGCTTTTGTGTGTGCTTAGGAGCCTGCTGCTTTCATTGTTAGATCTGCACTCTTGTCCAGATCCCATATTGGGCCATTTGTTGTTGTACTTAAGTACATAAGATTATCCTTTAATTTAGGTGTTTGGTTTCATGTTTCTGTACACTCACTCATGACACCAAACTGTGCTAAAACCTTTCCATGGGCATTAGAAAAATGCAATGAAATTAAGTAATACTATCCAAAATGTCTCTATTGAAGTTCCTATAACTAATGAACATGGACCCAAATTTAATCTTCAGTTAGAAATGGGGTTTTCTCCTTCTATCCTGGAACATTTTTCCTTTTTTTCTTTCTGATGTCTCACAAGGATGTAGCTTTTTAAAAATCATTGATCTGTCTGGGTAATTTACTACATTCAAAAATAAGTAAGTAAGTAACAGGAAGGTAGGAAAGCACTAAAGCTGCTAGAATTGGGCAGTTTTCTTGCTTTAGTACAAACTCTTTGTTGTGTGTGTGGATATTTCCTGTCCGTCTGTGTCTTGATCTGAGACCACATTTACAGTTTAGGATTGGCAAAATAAGATAATGTACTGTTGTTAAAATAAAAAAAAAAAAAGTCCTGAGGATGTGATTACAGCAAAATAAACCCCAAATTGACAGCTGCACAAACAGCACTTACCGAGCAGTAGTAGTCAGGTACTAAGAATGCCTAGTTTCCCATCAGATTGGTAAGAATTTATAATTAATAGCACATTTAGGGACTCTTCTGTAATGAAACCACAATTTAATCTGCTAACTTTATTATGGAGGAGGTAAAGGACAGAGGACAGAAATTCAGTCTTGCTTTGCAGAGTGTGTTATCTTCCTCTTGATAACAGTATGAGAGCAAGACAAACAGTATTTTCAGTATCAGACCCTATATTGGTTTAAGAGGTGTAGTCCTGGAAGGTGAAGGGCTCTTTCCCAAACAAATGTGACCCCCTTCTACTCTGATAAACTTCTCAAAAAGATGAGGGAAATCTGAACCACACAGGATGTGCTCAGCACATTGAGGGATTGAGTTAGTAATGTCCCTGATAATTGTGGATACCTCATTGTAGGAGTCAGTTTTTATTTAAATTTTTTTTAATAGGAGTATACACATCTGTCTTTATACCCAGCAGCTTTTCTGGCCCACAAGAAGTCCTCTGTGAATTTCCCCAACTGAGCTCAGTGGGATCTCTGTCAGCTGCAAGATTTATGTCATCTTTTTCAGTCCTGAGAACTGTTCCTTAAGCTTTTCACATCTGGATTTAATTGGAAAGACATTAAAAGACATTAAGTGTGCTGGAAAAGCATATTTTAGAGAAGATCTTTATAGACACTTCCATTAAAGGAGCTGATGGCTGTAGGTTAAAATGGGATGAGGATAAGCCATCAACAGTTACAAGGACAAAATTACATTACAAACTACTTCAGATGAAAAGTTTGTCCTTGTAGCTCTTAGGCCTGATTCTGATCACACTTAAATCAACTTCAATTAGGAGAAAACCATCACTTAATGCAGTGTAAAAACACTCTGAGATCAGAATCAAAACCTTTTTTCTTTTGGAAACACTCAGATTTCTAATTGCATGCCATATATGCTAAATATAATGCTTTTAGCTGTCAATCTAGATTTGGTACTTTGTTGGTCATACATGCACATTTGTAAAATGAGACTTGGAGAATGAAGAAGGGGAGTGGTCATTAGGGCTCTGAGTGTGGAATTATCCTTCCTTGAATGCCAATATGCAGACCACAGGAGTAGAGTTACACAGAAGCAGAGGTAGGACACAGTTTAGTACATGGGCTTCATTACAGATGTAATGCAAGAATCTACAGTCCTAAACTCACTCATTGTTCCAGCTACAATGTGCTGCTTGAAGAAGTCAATGGGCAGCGCTTTGCATTAGGTATAATCTATTGCTTTTGTCTTCAAACCGAAGTTTCTAGTTATGTTTAGACTGACACACACTTAAAATTTAAGGTAATGGTCTCGGTATGAGAGAACAAACATTCTCTCATTCTAAAATTGCTAAACCCAAGGAATCTGATATTTAGGAAATTACTCCCATGTCTAAATCAAAGTGTATGGTCTTAAGACATAAAAAGCATGTCAAGTTTAAAGGAGGAAAATAGGTACTTTTGTTAAACATTGCCAGGGTCTGGGGTGGTGTGGGGGGGGGAAAAGTACAGTATTTCATCAAAACAAACTTGTGAGAGGCACTCACCTAAAAGGTCAGTCCTAAAAGGGAGTCCTTTTCTCCCCTATTTCATAGAAGGTGTTTAGCATTAACGGGAAGGCAATAATTTGATGGGTGATAGTGACAGGAATGAGGCACTTGAAGTAAATGACCTCAGTGTAGACTTCTTTTATTTTCGGTTGTTAAATACCTTTTTTCAGAATCTCCCTCTTTCTGTGTTGGGCTTTGACAAAATGCATGTAAACTTGTAAAACCGATTCTTACTTTTGTTGCTTGGCCTTATGCCAGCCCTTTGTGTGCTCATGCACTCTCTCTTCATTTCAGTTTCCTTCACTTTAAAAACAGGCATAATAAAATTACCTCTGTTCCTTAGTGACATTTGGTCTCATGAAGAAGACGATATTTGTAAGGAGAGGAAAAAAGTTTTTGAACACTAGTAAGTGTGTTTTACAAGTTCAGTTTGCTAAGTGAAAGAGTAACCAAGCTGAAGCCAGCCAGCATTGAGTAACCTCATTATATCCTAATTTTGGTGTGGATCTTTGGGATTCATAACAATTTTTCATATCCATTTTTTGACCACACCACATGAGCAATTGCCTAAGAAACTCACATAAATAACAGAATGAATGCTTATGTCTTATTTAAATACAGCTCAGTTTAGAGAGCATTAATTTTGTTAGAAGAGATTTAGCTACATCTATGCTACTATTTGGGTCAGGGCCCATTCCTTTGTTGGGTTTAACATGGTCTTTACTTCATTTATGTACTGCTTCCTATGTAGTGAAGGCAGTGGCAGTGATGTCAAAACCAGAATGGAACTGTGGAGGACAGACAAAAGAAAAGCATTGCCTATTGCAGCATATTTTAGAAGTCACCATGAACTCTAACACTGTTGAGAACCTCAATACACTTTTTTTAATTCAAGAGGTGAAAATCTTCTGCAATACGTATAGGGTTAATGCAAATCTATTGCAGTGATGTGGGGAAATGGCTAAAAATAAATAATTAAATAAACCAAATCATTCTGAGAACGCAGCTGACAAGGATACTTTCCAGCCATCAGTGATGAGAGTGATACCTGGCCTTTCTTCAATAGTGGTGCAGGATTTTGCCTGAGGATATACATTCTGCTGGTTTCAGTTTTATATTTAAAACTATGTTTCTTAAAATCTCCTATGATTTTTTGTCGCACTGTCTCAACTGCATGATTTCAGACTTTACCTACCCATACAATAGTTTGCCATCTAAATGCTCTTATTTGGATGTCTCTAATTATTGAAAACACTTAGATTACTTAGATGTCTATCTCCTTCTGAAAGTTAGTGTTTAAGTAGCTTTTGTCTAAGGATATAAAATTAGAAGCAAGATTAATTTGAGATTAAATGTCGCTGTCTGATGACAATGTAGTGTCAATTCTTGGAAATTTAATTTTATAATATTTTTCTTCATCTTCACAAGTAAGCTGTAATATTCTTGCAATTGCAGCAACTGAAGAAAAAATATGAAGCTTTAAATTTAGAAATAAATTTAAAAGAATGTACAGATTTCTAGAGAAAAACTATAGAATATACATTGAAAAGACACAGAAATTATCTGAGAATAGAGCCTTTTTTATTTTAGCTGCTGGTACTGTGCCAAACTGTCACACCTCACTTCACCATTAGAGGATGTAGACACATCTCAGTAGATACTGGCATTGAACCTGAAAGCCCTTTTGAGATGTTCATGAAGAAGCATCAATTTACTGGCTTCCAGCATAGATTGCCATGAAGGGAAAAGTCTTGGTAGCACTTGAGTATGTTGCCCCTTGCAGCTGAGAATATGTGTGCAGGAGGACTCTGAGAAGACACAGATTTAAGAACAGTCCCGTACAGCTCGAGTCCCATGCAGATCTTTTAGCAATCCCTTCTTCTCTTATTCCTGCCCTCAAGTAAGAACAGAACCTAAACTTGGCAACTAGACTAGCCTCTCCATGCTAGATTAGTCTCTTATATTAGTTTTAACTTACTTACGTTTGACTTCCGGTGTTATTTATGAAATCCTCTTCATATGAAAGCATACCTTTTAATTATTTTTAAAATTAGGTGCTTTTCAGCATGGTTTTCTCTTTTTGTGACTGGAAAAAATCTGTATTCCTACTAAAGCAATAGAATTGTTTTGCCCCAGATGATTACATAGCTCTTTCTTGGGCTTTGAGAGAATTCATTACTCCTGGAATTATTGTGTAGTCCCAAGAATAGTAGTCAGATTTCTAATGTGGTGGTTCACTTGTGAAAGTAAGCCATGCCCAATTGACTCTTGCTGTTAGTCCTTTTACTTAAGTAGATGAAGTAATTGAACTTAAGTGGAAATAAAATTCCATGTTCAATAGTGTCACTCCACTGATTTCTCAGAATATTAAGAGGCACGGAGGAATGAGTACACATGACCAGTAAAACTAGGTGCAAGAAGGTGACATGCATGCTCTTGTTGATAAAAGCTTTGCTTAATATATTGGAAAAATTATCCAAGAACAGTTAATCCTTACTTTACGATTATCCACAGAAAGCTGGCAAGGTCAGGCTGTACGTGGATTGTGTGTCATTTAAATTCTGGCTTCATGAGTTGCCTTGGGGCAGCATTAACTACTATGTGGGACTTGTTCTAATCTACATCTGTGAATCGTCATTTTTTGTTTGAAGATAGCTGACTCCTATCCTCCAAGCTCCTGCTCTTGACAGGTGCAATCAGTAGCCGTAACTCTACTGCCTATCAGGTGACTATGCCTTTGTGCAGAGATTAATCAGTTTGGAAAATGCTATTTCCATGTAAACTACATGGCTTAATCAGATTATAACCCCGTGTTTTTCATGCATATCATAAACTGTGTAAGGAAAGAGCTTAAAGTCGTTTAATTAATGTTTACATTGTATGCTGTGAAAAGCCTTTCTGAACTGAATTTTCAAACAGATGTTAACATTGGTTCACATGAAATTTAATCAATTGGAGAGAACAGCACGTTGTGAGGAAAGCGGTGAAAACTCCTAGCAGAAGTTACTGCTTATAATGTAATAAATTCATTTACAACAGAAGCTGTGGGGCAAAGGGATTTGTTTGCAATATCTAGTTTTTGTTTAGCTTGCAAACCTGCTAAATCCAAGAGCACTAAATAGGTATGTTAAAGAGTCAAATTGTAGTTACTTTGTGTGTATGTATGTAAGTCTACACAAAGAAATGTATCTTCCCTTTGTTCATTTCTGTAGTCAAAAATTCTTCATCAAGAGAAATCAAAAACAATCGCTGAGAACAATAATTTTGAATACATACAAATTTAAATAGTTGCTCAGTTTTGGGACACTGAGCCCTCAAACTCACCTCTACAGCTTTGATGTTGTTGAGGTTTTTTCAAAATCTTTACATGTGAAATTTAAATCCACATGTGAAATTAAAAGTCATGAAGCTCATCTCATTGCCTTGCTGCAATGTTTATCAAAAAGCTGTCATTGCCTTTCGAGGCCTCAATACTCAGGGAGAGGGGAAGAAACTCACTGATTTGGGGGACATTTTTTCCCTTGACTTAGAAAACAAATGAGCATTGATTTGTTTGTAAATACACTTGCTACCAGTTTTGTTCATGCATTAACTCTGCTGTTGTCTAGGCCTTCATCCTGCAACTGAATTCAAGGACTAGAGTTATATCGGTCTATCAGTGATAGCCTGGTATGCAAACATGTTCTCAAGCTTAAACTTGGGCAACAGGCAGAGACTTGTTTATGTCTATGACACGTGACTACAGCCAATATGACCACAATGAGTCATTTGACTCTTCAAACTCAGTCCTGAACCAAGATCCAGCTACTAAAGACAGTAAAATTTTGTCTTTCATGACCTTCTCTGGACCCTGACAATTCAGTCTTGCAGTTTCTGCCTGTAATTTTATGTCTTCAGAAAACACTGATTAAGGCCAAACGAATATTTTTTTTATGTACTCAGAAAACTAATTTTAGGAGACATATCACCAGTGAACTAACAGTATCAAGCAGTGTGTTTATTAGGATTGTCTCAGACCTCCTTGGTAAAATCAACTGGAAGGGCCACAGAGAACAACAAACTTTTACAATTTTCAGCTTCATGGAATAAGCTGAAATGGAATATAGATTTAAGAGGAAAAACACAAACCACATACTGTGCTAAAACAAACATGTGAAAATTTTATTATGAGGATGTGATCTTAAATGCACATGGGCTAGTGTAGTGCCTGTCTGCTGTTCTTGCTAAAAGAATGATCTAATGTTACTAGATTGTCATTACAAGACACTTAATCCCCAGAGTGAGAAACAGGAAGAATATTTACAAGTTCCAGTGCTATTTACTAATTGCCAATTGACTTGAGGAAAGCTAAAAAATGACTGGAAACATCCATTCCCATCCTGATACACACACACACACACACACATACACACACACACACAAATAATGGAAATGGCAGCCAAGACAAACAGCTAGCAGTGCGGTGCATCCTGTTGGCATCATATTTTTGGCACTGTTGTAGCTACACAGAAAACAAGTGATACAAGAAATGTGTAAAGACATCTGTTCTGTAACCTATGGGGCTTCACTCACAAACCAGTTGTAAAATCTTCTGGGGGAGAGAAAAATGCAGATGCTCTATTGTAAGAAAAATATCAATGGAAAGAAGTGTTGAGCTTTTAAAAGAGGAAATTGTTCACCAGATTTGCTGTCAAATATTCCATTCTTTTCTTTCCTTTTTATTCAATCCAAGATATCTGCCATTCATAAATTATATTTAAGCCAAGTGGTGTAAATCTATTGGGACTAATAGAATTGAATCATGGATTAAATTAGCCTGGTGTCTTTTTGTAACTCTTCTTCACTGCAGATTACTTGAGCTCTGTGTCACTCTGCTGACTATTTAGGTCACAGCCTATCAGCTACCAACTTCCTGGATCCAACATCTTCATGTCTGTCTAGGGGCATGACAGGGAGAGAAAAAACACTAAAGACACCTATTAAGATCCAAAGTGTTGTTTACTCATCCACTTCTCTTAGCTTTGCTGATCTTTCCAAATATAAGAAAGCTATGGGAGAAAGAAAAGGGAGAGTCTTTAGTACATTGCAAGGCTCTCTCTACCATTCCTCTACTCCACTTCAGTCATATCCATGTATGGACATTTTAAAAAGGAAAGAAACTTTCCCAAAATTCATACCTTGTTGCAAATGTTGGCATATAAGTAGTTAGGCTTCTCCCACAGGTATCTTATGGAGAGTAAGACACAGTTCCATGAAAAAGAAACCAGATTTCATATAAAACTGGAACACATTAGGAAACTAGAAGATAAAGAGGGACTGTGAGGTGTGGGAGTTTTGGAGAACCTAGGGAAGAAAAGTGTAGCTGTTGGAGCAGGTGGGAGTCCTGGGTGGGAGAGCATTTAGGAGAGGGAAAAAGAATGCAGAGAGTTGGATAGGAGGAGACTTCTGAAGAAGGAGAGGTGATTGCCTCTCCTATAAAAGAAATCATAGCTCTGGGCATGGTAGTAAGGAGGGGAAGACTAGGGGCACTGGGCCGAGACACAGGACCGAGGCAGAAGGTGTGGGGAGTTGAAACTCAGTAGTGAGAAGCATGAGCTTTTAAAGAGGTTGTTGGTTTCCAAAACAACAAAGGTGAGAAGCCAAAAAATGAGCGATGGTGTAAAGGACTGGCTTTTCAATAGTGTTCACACAAACACCCTGACACTGTATTTGGGAGATCAAGGATAAAAGTACAGGACTTCTTTCCTGCTGCTTGCTCTCTCTGATATTTGGTTTCACAAATACAATACATCTGAGATCTTGCCTTTTATATCACATTTCAGTTTGGGAAAGGCATGGCTTGAAGAAGGGTGAGATGAGGAGATGTAGAAATGAGACTGCACCGTGTTACAAGCCTTAGGATTTGGAAGTTGTGTTGGTATTAAACATGTTTATCATTAAACACCTCCAATCATATTTTCATTTTATATGTTTCCTCTAATTGTTCCATATTTACTTTACTGACACCCATCTAGTAATGATCCATGCTTACAGGCGAGGAGTTCATTATTTTATATTGTAGTACTTCTTCCCTTGCTGTTAGAAAAGGAGAGGGACCCTCTTGATCTGTTTCTATTTACATAGTGACTAATCCAGGAAGTTCCAAAGCAGTTTTCCTGGAAAGCAACCCTGAAAGCTTCTATGTCACTTATATGGGGTGCCTTGCAAATTGCCATTTCTATAAGTAAAGCAGTACTAAGTAACAGAGGTACTCATAGCAATTCTAGAATTGGGAAGTTTGACTTGGTCTGATTAATCTCTTGATAATTTGGAGATTTCAGTGAGCCCTGATCAAGACTAGACTCCTCTGCATATCATATGATCGAGCTGTGGTTAATCTTGAATGAAACTTTACTAGTCTCTCCTTCTTGCCAGCTATTATCAGGGCCTTTTTGTCAAGTCACTGTACAAACAAATAACCTGAACACATAGTTCTTCCACAACAAGTTCACAATTCACACATCAGACAAGGAAGTTAAGAATGGATATTAAAAAGTAAACAAGGTGGGCTGGAAAACATATGAGGTAGCAGTTTAACTGTATGGGAGGAGCAGATGTCCCAGCTTCCTTCTCTCCTTGCAGGTAATGGGTTTTGATTTACCATACATAAGAAGGGAGGAGATTCTGATAGTTTGCTAATGTGGATCAGAAAAGTTGGATATAAGAAGACAGGAAATTCTTGGGTGCCTGTCCCTACCCATTGGATTGTTTGGTTCTCATAGCTGCTAACCCATGACCAGCTAAAGTACAAGGAAGAACAGGAGCCCAAACTACTCCCCTTCCTCACATGATGAGTAGTGCCTGCATTGTGATGAAAAGGACCCGAGGGAGAGGAGGAGAAGAGAGAAACTGGGATGAAGAAATGTGTTGAGTTACTGGAACAGAGAAGTTGAGAGCAGAGTAGATGAAAACCCTTGTCACCACTGGAGAAATTATTTGGGTTGAACAGTGATTTTGCTGTGCAGTCAAGATCAAGGATGGAAAGACAGATGGTTGTTAGATCTTAAAGGATTTGAGAATGTACATCTGAAACTATAAGGGACGCTCTGATGTGGTAGAGAAAGATCTGTCTTATGAAAAATGCAAATATATCAAAATGTCAGGAAAACCAGCAGAAATGAGGAAAGAGGGAATTCACTATCCATGGAACTTAGTGGGTGATAAAAGCGAAAGATCCAGCAACAGGAGTTGTTATTGAGGTGAAGCTGATTGTCAGCCTTTAACTATAGCATGGAAAAAGGTTTAAAAGAAAGATGAGGGTAGCAGAGGTTTTAAGATGAAGGGAAAAATTATTGGAATGAATGGGAAGATGAATGAACAGAAAGCAGATTAACTATCTCATACAAGAAGCCCAGAACACAGGTAAAGGTGGAGTGGATTGTTAGTAACAGTGGTAATTTGAGGTTTACCAAGAGAGTTTATAATTTTGTTTGTTTGTTTTGTTGGGGTTTTTTTGTTTGTTTGTGGGAGGGTTTTTGTTTGTTTGTGGGAGGTTTTTTTGTTGGGGGGGGCTTTTTGTTGTGTTTTAATTTTTTTTTTGTTAGGGCAAAAATCATAAAACTTCACAGACTAGAGAGATTCTACCTTCATGAATTATGGGTGGCAGAACACTGTACAGCCTTCTGAAGCTTTAGCAGCTAGTCATTACTATAGACAAATCTGGGACACATGGTCTTTTATTTTAGGGCAGGCTGGCAATTTCTGTGCTGTTATTCATCTCACCAAAATACACATTGTCTAATAATATTTAAGTTGTATAAACATATGTTTCAAGGGAAGGAGTTGTTGAGAGAATCCAGGCAAAGAATTAGTACAAAAGCAAATCTAGTACTTCATTACAATGGCAGCTCCTGTTCTGGAAAGAGTCCCTGCTCTCTGAGGGAAATGAAGATAGAGACATGGATTCCTTCTGTCCTAACAATTAAGAAGAGAGCAACTTTCAATTTTCTAAGCAGCAGTTGTTGCTTCACATGAACAGTGCCGTAGAGCCTGCAGTCCATTTCACTGCTTGAGGTGTTACCGTAGGGCACAATGTCTGCGTCAAAGTTACCTTTTGCTTTCCCTGTGATTAGTTCTGAATGCATCTTAAGTGAAGTGCTCAAAAAGCAAAATCCATTTTGCAGTTCTGCTTTACATGTCACCTTTGTGATAGAACTGACCTCAACTGTTTTATTGTGCTGGGTGTTTTTGCAAAGTCAGCCGTGTGGTGTCAGAGAGTTTCATAGTCAACCTCTGCTAAATTAATTACAAAAAATCATTTGTCCTTTACCAAAGCAGACAGAGGGGAGAGAAGAAGCAGGGCTCATAGAGATGAGAGACAAGCTTGTCAATGAAGAACATACATATAAAGGAAAGTGTCTGCTAAAAACTGATTGTTCTATTGCTGATGCTTCATAATCACCCCATATTGGCTCCCTCTGCTTAGGAGACTTCATTACCTATGTATAAGACATCAGGCTGTAATGTTTGAGATCCAACACTGGAGCGTTAATAGTGTCCTGCTAGCCCTCTTCCCACCTTTTGCAACCATCTGCAAAACAAGAGCTTGCCCATCGGAACTCTGAAAAGTGTGGGCTCTAGGAAAGCACACGAAAAAGCTGGAGAAGCTTTACAGCCAGAAAAGCAAGAATCCCAAAAGTATATCATGTTCTTTATGTAGGTGATGAAACTTGCAATGACACAAATGGAGGTCACTCATATGCCCAGGAAGAAGTAAATATCCTCGACCCATGCACAAGCACAGCTGTTTGTCATGGAGCTGTTAGGTACCCATTTTCTTAACTCTGCAGCCTAGATGGCTTCAATGTACATTAAATTTAGAATATCTAAACACATACCTTCCTTCATTTGGTGTTAATACAGTTGTGTCAGTGGGGTTTTTGACAACTAATTTTTTTTTTAGGCAGCATTAAGTGCCTTGAAACAGTTTTCAGAACAAGGACTGGATCCAGTGGAAGGGGCTATGAAAGTTGAGAATGGATCACATGAAAAGTAAGTACCATTTAAATCCTCTGCATTTTAATGCCTGTGTGGCATGGTAGATAAGAAATGTTAATTAAGAGCTTAGTTGACCTTTTAAACCTGTGCACAACTATTTTCTCTGGGAATTATATACAGTTTGTGACAATTTGAGAGGATAAACATGATTTCAAGTTTAGCATTACTGATAATGTTTGCTAATGAGCTATGAGACAGTCAGTCCTCCTACGGAAATGCTAACGAAAAGGATTTTCTTTCATTGTATGGATTCTGTGTAAGTAGCATAACATGATTTTTGTCAAATGTGTTGCAGCACATGATATTGCCTGTAAATTAGGATAGCTATCTGCCAGAAAGTCCTTATGACTACAAGATGAATTTTACCTCAGAGAATTTAGAAGTTGAAATTTCTTTCTGGTCTTAAAAAATTCAGATATGGAATATTAGCTTTAAGTAGTAGACAATAGAACCAAGTTGCATACTGGACTTTCAATTATTTAAGAAAGAGGGACTGTCCATACAGTAAAGACTTTTTTTTTTCCCAGATGCTAGTCTGTTTATGAAAGAAGGTAGTCAGTGTTGCAAAATAAATTAGGAATTAATAGAATAAGACTAGAAGTGGCATTTGGAATTTTCAATAGATAAATTGGGGCTATTTATAAATTAATTTAATCAGAAACATTTTTCCATATGATCTCATCAGCATAGTATTTGAACATAAATATTGTTGTTTCACTTTAAAATGTTACCTTCCACAGTGACCTTTGAATCTCATGTGCCATCTGGTAATAAACATGTCTTAAAGATGTGCAACCCTGGACCTTACCACTCTTGTTAATGTATTAATCTTTCAGACAAGTCAAGCATCTGGGAGAGAAAGCAGACAATAAACAGACTAACTCAGGCACCATTGCTCAGGACTGCAAGGATTCAAAGGCTGTCGTCTAGGAGCTTCCCAGCACCCACGGCTGCCACTGCATCCTTATAAACCTGTCAACACGCAATAGGGTGTATGTGTACAAGGAAATGAATGACTAATACCATTATTTGAGTCTTATGTGAAGACAACACTATTCTAACACAAGAGATAGTATACATGGTACTGTTTATTCAACTGTGGAAAAAAAATAAAATTGAACATTTCCCTTAGGAGGCAAGATCAGAGCATAACTCAATTGCCCAGAGGCAGAAGAAGTCTGATCATGTTACTGGAGGCTAAAATAATAACTANAAACTTTAAAATTGATTAATATTGAGGAAAACAAGTCAACATTGGTTCAGTTATACAATTTTTTGTAGTGTAGTTTTAAGTTCAGCTTACTGTTTTTTAAATAATGCTTGAATATTTTAAAATTAACCAATGGACAGTGCTGTGACAATTGTAGTTGTTGTCTTCATATATAGTCATACAGCTTATCTTTTTATGCAGACATTATGCATTCTTCATTCTATATGAATATGTATGACTTTAAGATGCACTACTCAGAGTTGTATGCAAACAGAAGTTTAAATCATGACAAGTATTTGCTTAACATGAACAGATGTTAGTTATGATCAGTCTTGATATACTCCAGGAAAAAAGCAGATATGGTATTTGATTTTCCTTGCCATAATCAACTGAAGAGGCGTCTTGCCTCCAAGCAACATTTTCCCCTTCAATTCTGCTCTCTGTTGTGTGAAGCACATCTACACCCCATTCTGTGTGTTGTATCAACTCACCGTTTGCATCAACTGAGTGTTTTTAATCTCTGCATTCGGACTAAGAGCAAAAGGAAGGACTACAATGTTATCAAGCCAAGGATGGAAAACTGTTGATGTAAAGATCATTCTTTTGTGAAAGGAATGACAGCAGAGATAAGACCTGTGGCTGCTCTGTACCAGCATATTTCTTTTAAGTGTGTGGCCAAATGCAGTAAAACCACATCAGTTCATGTGTACAATGACAGTGTCTTCTCTTTCTTTATCATTCGTATGTAGACAACTAAGAGGAAGAATTGAAAAGAAAATAATTAGAAACTAACATGACTGGCTACCACAGCAAAGCCAGGGTTCAACCTGCCTTTCCCCATGCCACCACCTTCTACAAACTTACTGTGTTAGACTAGACATGCTGGTATTTAAGTCTTTTTTTTTTATTCCAAAATATGGATGCTTTATTTTATGTAAACCTAATGCAACAAACAGATAAAGATTCTCCTAAATGCACAACAGTCACGACAACATTGCACAAGATTGTAGAAGCATGTAAACCAGAGATCACAATCCAAGTGACTCATATAGGAAAGCAGACTAACAGCAGTGTAAGGAAGTGGTGCAAGGTATAGTGGCACTGATGAATCTCTGGGACAGGACTTCAGTGAAGCATGCCTCATGCTCTTACAGAATCAGTGGATGGAGTCCTTTTTTTCTACTTCTTGTTTCTCATGAGTATGATTCACTCTTATCCCCAGCAGGTAAGGAGACTTTGTATTAGAAGTTTGACGTTTTCTAGGATCTGACTCCATGAAAGAGTCTGAACCTTTCAGTTCCCACAGAACTGGGAGATTTCCAGAGCCATTTGGCACCTGGCAGATGCAAGTTATTCACGCAGCAGCATACAAATAATCAGCTCTTGCACAGCATCTTTCTCAGTGATATGTTACCTGCCTAATTGGCAACTGGAGCAGAAATTCTGCTGTTTCACCTCATCAGAGAGCTGAGAAACAGGCTCAGTCTGTGTTTTAGCAGTACCTGCCAGTAGGCAGAATACAAAAGGCATTACAGCACTCTCCCAGAGAGAACAAGAACAAAGGGAAGAGGCAAACCCATCTTTGACAACTCTGCCCAGACAGTGAGAGGCTGTGCTTACTGGGGAGAACGTGATAAGGAGCTGGCAGTATGGTCTCTGTGGCATTACAGAACCACCATGGTGTGTTACCTGTCCCACCACTACAAAGAAGCTCTTTGTACTGGTTTGCTCAGAAGCTTGATGGTGTGTGCCATTCTCTAGCTACAGACATAAAAATATGCCCAGTAAACTTCAAATTGGTTGCTTTGTTGCAGGTGGGCTCTACATTGAGGCATGCTCCAGTGCATGTGGAGTGTAGCAAAGTGATGTTCGCCTCACTCTAAACAAGCCAATTGCAACCAGATGTATGCAACCAGCTGTTTGGGCCCATGAGGGCTCATTCAGCCCCTCCAATCAAGGCAACAGTAAAGAAAGACTTTCTCTATGAAACTGTTATTTCAAATTCTCTCACTGGTCAGAACTGTTTTTGATAGTATGCTCTGACATAAGGCAAATAACTGAGTTAGGAGCCTCATTCTAAGGCAAATAACTGAGTTAGGAGCCTCATTCTTTTTTCTCAAAACTGTAGAAACATGGAGCAGACTGGGGAAGGATGGTCGTATAGTAGCAAGTTTTCTAACTATTTTCCAAATGCAGGGTTGAGTAATGATTGTTGGAATCATAAGTTAGAAAGTCTGTGCAGCCTTATATAAAGTGCACATAGATGGCAGTTTTAAGGCACCTTTCAAGCACACAGGTTAAAAACTTTATCAAAGAGGCCCCAATGAAAGCTGACAGAGCTTTTCCTAGGATAAACTGGAGAACAAGTTCCTGCTTCCTACAGTTACCGATGGCATCACAAAGACCTCTGTATGGAGCTCATCAAGATACTGCACTTGAACACCATGGTGTCATTTTGGTGTCATTAAGGCATTCCAAGATTCCTGTGTCAATGAAGAGATTTCAGTCTGTCCACCTCAAAGAAAATCGTTCAGTATTCACACTCATATACAGAAACACACTTTACATGTTGTTTGGCATTATCGATAGCAACCTTGCAAGAGCTTGAGGGAAATCCTTGCACCAGAGATGTTGTGGCAGCCAGTGGACTTGTCTCCAGTCTTCAGACTTGTTTGTTCACATCTGTTCCTCTTACTTCCTGAGCTGCCAGTATCTGAAAGACGCTGCAGAGGAATTAAGTCCAATAATCTAAAACCAACAATGTCTTCTTCCAGTTACCTGATATTTTTTTCTTTTAGTTTTTTTGCTTCCTAAAATAAGTACATGTGAAACAGAACAGATTTTATATCTAGTTTTGTTTAATAAATAGCTAATGATGGACACCATAAGGCTATCCATATGTTTGAATGTTATTTTTAGTTCTAAAAGGGTTGTTCACTTTTCTGACAGCAGTTAATTTTTTTAAATTTATTTTTATTTTTTAGATTATACCTTCTTTGAGGTGGAGTCTTTGTCGAATCTCTGTTTGCAAAGCACCAAATATAGTTTAGTTCCTTCTTGTGCACACACCCCACGCATCTCATCCTGTGTCTCAGAGCACTGTCAAAGATGCGCAAATGCCATGTTTTACAGAAGTGGATCTAACATGCAAGCTGGTGCTTAAGAATAAGGCAGAAATAAGGGACAACGCCAGTAAGGGACAGTTTGTCAATTTAGCAGACTACTGACAATACTGTGTTCAAATTTTAAGGGCCCAAAACACTAATTGTCACCAGTTCTGGACCGATAATATTCATTAATCAGGAGGAATTAAGCCAAAGAGAAAATATGACCCTCAGGTATCCTCTCATAAAATCTTCTCAACACCTTCCACGGGGTCATCAAACTAAGAAGCTGCACAGGAGAAGGCTCATCACTGAGTGAACGAGGTATCTTATATGACTCGAAGGACAGGAATTCACACTGTTAATATTATATCTGAGTTGTCATCTTCAGTAGCACACTGGCCTGTCAACAACTCAACACACTCTGGAAGTTTCTATTCTGTACATTTACACATATAGCACTGATTTCCAGAGGGACAAATGTGCTGTTTCCAACAATACAAAAATCAGCAGCATCGGGGTCGTAAAGCCAGAAAATAGGGTGCAAATTTCTGTTCCCAGCCATCCCAGCACTCACCTGCCATTTACAGTGGGGCTGAAGTTAACCCTCAGCTAGAGTCCTCATGGAATTCGAGAGAGTTAAGCTGGCAGGTAATTTCCTCTGATCAAAGTTGTAGCCATAGGATTTAAAATATTTAGCACTTAGCAGGAGTTTTTTAAAAGGTCTTTGGATAACAGTAGAGAAGAACCTCAGCAGCTCTTGTTTCCTCTGCCATCCCTCCCCTCTGAAGCACGAGGAAAGGGCTGCGTCACAACAGATTTTAAAAATCAGTAGGAGAGTAGTTGGGATGAATGACTGCAGGAATATGGAATCTCCTCCTCCTTGGCCTGAAGTGACAATGAAATTTAATCCTTCCTAAAGTGTATGTAAAGCCCTTGATCTCTCTGACAGTGCTATACTACATGCATTTTATTGGTGGGTGACTGCTTGATGCTCTTCTTTCTGGCCTGCTCCAATTCCCCATGAGATAACAGAAAGTTTGCCACTTCCTGTGGTGAGAGTTGAGCAAAAATTTTAAGCTGGATTTGTTTTCCAGTTAATAGGCAAAATGCTGGAGGTTTGTTTGCTTTTTCTGACGCACTATATAAAAAAATTGCTTGATAAAATATTTTTATCCTCTCCCATTCATATCCACCATTCTCCCACTTTCATTTGCATCCCATAAGCAGGTAGTATTTTCTTTGCTCAATTAAGAATGGCCTTAGCAACCCCTGAGAAAACTGAGCAAACAGTGGAGGTGATTTGTAATGATGGTGAAGATAGGGACTATGTCAGAGTCCTGAATACAACATGGCATGTTGATTTTTTGTGCTTTGGGAGAACATCATTCTGTGACCAGTGAGAATGGATAGTGACTTCTTTCACCAGCTTTCCAGCTCAAACATGGCAAGTTATATGCCCTGGACAATAGTGTTCAACGTGTATATTTGACATAGCCCCCTCAGGATATGTCCAGAAGAGTTGGAAGGAGAGAAGCATGTCCTGAGTAACAGCTTGCTCTGCCTTTTCCTCCATGCAGCCAATGCACCCCAAGCTGAAGGCGTAAGGCACTGTCAGGATGAAGTATGGGGAAATGCTGCTTCCCCTCTGGGTATTTACCTCTCCTACGGGTCCCTTTCTGTTTGCAACTGCATTCCTGAGGCGTGATGTGAGCTGAGCAAGTGTGTACGTTGGTAGATGAGACGTGTATGAAGTGTTTTGGTGGTATGATTTCTATTATTCCACATGAACGGCACTGACTTTTGTTTTTGATCATACAGCTTGTTATTTGCTTTATGCAGTTAGTCATGGTTGGCTGTGCACTTTCGTGCTTGGTGTTTTAACTCCATAGCACTTTGGTACAAAGGAAATTTAAAAAACAACAATGAAAATGTTTCTAATCTGTTCTTAATTAAATAGGCCTCAGTAATTGATTTATGAGAAAAGGGAAAGCAAAACATAGTGGTTGCTAACCTGAAAATATAACTTCTCTAAGGCTCAAATTTTCCTTTATTTATGATAACTAGGATCTAGGGGAGCCTGAATACCCATGAAATTTTATCCAACAGCACACGATAAATAGAAAGAAAGTAAACCTGGATAAACCAGTTAATGCCTCTCACTACATTAAATATATATTTTGCATTAAAACAGATCACCTAAACCCACTTGCTTACTTCCGTTTTTGGTTATATGTGCAGCATAAATTTTCTTTTTTTCTAAATCAGCTGGTAAAAATATTCAAGGCAATAATAGTAAAGTCAATGTCATCTAATTCCCTGTTTTAAAATTGCCTGTTTCCAGACCCCACCCCACCCCCAATTCACTGTATTTGAATTTTTAAAATTTACTTAGCTTTAAAGATAGGTCTTCATGTGTGGTTTAAAGCAAAGAAGACATGTTTAAATATGACAGAGGAAAAAAAAATGAAAATGTGACATCTGTCTGTGGTGCAAAAATTGGATTATGTATTGCCTAAAATATACCTGATTTTTTTCTTTTTTTAAACTGAAAGGCTGAGCTCATCCAGGCTTTCCTGAAGACAGTAGATTCAATAGAACCTGAATTTAATCCAGTATTGTAAGCCCAAACCATGTAGCTAGCTAGATCAAATGTAAGTGTGACAACCCAAGTACTTAAATTAAAATTTCTTACTTTCTTACATTCTTACATTTTTATAAAATGACAATCTACTGCAAACCAAACTTGATTTCTTCCTATACGGAAACAAAATATAAAGTAAAAGAGGTGCAGAATTTTTTTCTTGTCAAGGAAGAAGTACCCATCAAAAGTGCAGCACAGTAACTATACTTTAACCAGCTTTTACACACAGCCTTATTAACTGAGGGCACAGCTGTCATATCGCTGGGATTGCTGGTGAACGAAAGTTCAATCCCACAGGTAATTCGTAAAATTGGGAGCCATTTACAGATGCACTAGAAATAGTGTAGTCAGATACCTGGTAAGCAAAGACTACAGCTCCAATGTACAATATACGGTAGGAGTAAACAATTAAATGAGCACAGAAAAGCAATAGTTCCTTACAGAAGAAAAGCTGCCCAGCCTAAGGCTGTGCAGGCAATTTATGCAGCTCAGTTCAACACAGCTACTCTTATTATTGTGAAATATTTGTTGCATGTGATCAACACAGCACAGCAGAATATGTTGCTACTATTTCAATGTTTCTTCTAACACAGACAAAACAACCCGGGGCCAGAATGTTAGTAGCACTGACCTATTAAAGTATACCAGAAAGGATGAGATTTTCCAATGTCTTCTGAAAATGTGATCCCAACTGGGCACAATTATCTTGAATATTGCCTTTGGACTAATTTGGAAACTGTTTTTGAAATACCAGCAGATCTATCAGCCTGTTGTGAATACCTACAAAAATAAGTGGCTTGTTGAAGAGAAAGGACATGGACAAGGCCTTGTCACCCTTATGTACAAAATTTTGAGTCAAATTTTGCAGTCATCAGAAGGTAAAGTGCAGTAGACTTCTGTCCCTTCCCTCAGCATCAGTTGTACTTCTAACTTTTGTGTTTGCTCAAGATCTGAGAAGTTTCCACACAGATTTCAAAAATACTGTGAAAATTTTTTTCCTGAATGAGAGTTTGTAAAAAATCAGAGACTTGATAACTTTTATGATTTTTTTTTATTTTCTCTTAAATTTTTCTTTCCCAAAATATCCTAACAATCTGTGCCCAAATAAAGTACGATTTGTTTCCTTTTTACAGATGGAAGTCCTTCATATTTCAGTTGAAGAATTAAGACAAAATAGCATTTTTTCAAAATGTGGCTTTTTAAAGTAGAGCTAAATTTTTCTTATATATAGAACATATATACCATTATATATAAACATTGCTTATATATTATATATACACTTGTGTGTTTCCATATGTGTGAATGGATTCAAACTACACGTATTTGTGTATGTGTCGATGTACATGTGAATACATGCACACAAATGATCTGCCTGCCAATTCAAAACCAGAAACACCTACTTTTCTAATTACATAAATGTTTAAGTGCTTTACTTGGTGAAAAACTAGGCATGGAATAATCTCTGTGTATGCCAGAAACATCTTAAACACCACAAACAGGCAACTTCTTAAAGCAGAAGATTTCCCATGTAAATCTCCATTTCTGGGCATGTTCAGAAGCACTTTGATCTTAACCACATGAACAATTTCCTACTCCAGTCCCTACTTTGGGACTCAATCTGGATGATCCAGGGATTCTTACCAGTTTGGGGAGGATACAAAATCCTGGTTAAGGAGGAACTCTTGACAGTAAAAATCTGCTTTTTACTCAGTAGCTAAGACTGGAGAATAACTTCGTCCTCTGCATCTTGCTTCAGGCTGTAGTCTTTGCTGAAGCAGGATGTCACCCATCCCTCCAGCTTGTCCTCTTCACTTTGAAGAGATCTATTCAGCATTTACTAAATGATTGAGAAAGGACTACTTTTACTATTACCTGGTACAAGGTTTTTCCTTAAAATTGTGAAATATCAATATTTGCTAATGAAAAGGCAGTTACTCATGTCCATTTTTGCACTTTCTGAACCACCGAATATTAAATTATTCCCTACAAAATGGAATGGTTTCCATGGAGATTGAAAGCACCCCATGACTTCCATGTTTTGGTGTCTAAAGCATTCTTTGAAGGTGGAAAAGTATATTCTATTCAAAGACATTGTCAGTGCAACAAAATTTCATAGTAATCTCAGCCTGTGCATCTTACAATTCAGTCTGATTTGCAAAAGCACTTGGAAAATTTAGCAGCTGAATGTGGTGTGTATATGTCACGGTCCCCATAAGGAAACAGAAGTTTTCCTACTGAGAAGGAAACTATCTTCTTTCATGACTACTACACTTCAGTGATGAACTTCCCTCTGAGCAACAGGTGATGTAACCCTGAGAAATCTATGACCATATACTCAGTATCTTTACAGACAGGCTCATTTTCATGGATTTAGATTACATCTCAAGTCAAGGGGGAACAAAGTTCTAACAAATAGCTTAGGTTTATTTTCCTGCTTAATCATACTAAAAAAACCAAAAAATAGAAGGAGGCCTTTGCTTTTCCCTTTAAGCCCGAAGTTGTATTGGAACATCACATAGAGCTCCAAGTTTCTGTGGCCTCTCAGCTGTTTTTGCTTGTATATTTGCTTTCCCTGGTGTCATCTTTTATTTTTGTTTGATAGTTTGGAGCCATTCAAATTCATTCTATGATATTTCAGTAAAAAAGAGCACAACAAAGTTTCAGAACAAAAAGGGTGAGTCCATTGGAAATAAAATTAGCAGTTACTTTTTGCTTAAGGCCTTCACCAAGGAAGAGTTTATGCAATGTTGCTGAAACCCTAAGAAATCTTAACACAAAGAGTCAAAAAGAGTTTGATAAAACCCAGACCTCCTGTTTTATGCAATTAAAGGTTAGACAGGGTGATAAGAACTTCAATTTACCTTTGGGAGATATTAATCAGATTTTGGATAAACTTAAAATATGCTTCCTGTATATTTCTTGCCAGATGAAGGTTCTTCAATGTTTCCTCTGGTGCAGAGGAAGAGGAAACACTTTCCTAAAATGAGGTGAACACCACAAAGCCAGATATGCTATCAGGAGGCTTTCTCCAAACTCTTTAATTCTATGAGTTTCGTTCTAGCAGCCAGGAAAGCCAGTGGTACAAATTCCCATATGTGCTAGTTTGATGTGAGTTCTGTTACTATTAATTATTTATACAGCACCATGCGTGTGCATACGTCTTTATAACCAAAAGATAATATCCCCAAAGAGCTTGCAAACTAAGCGGCCCAGTGGTACAAACACTTCTTTAGCTTTCCTAGAACGTACTACCTGGAATAATCTACTCATGTCAGTGGTCTACTTAGGTGCTGGTAAGTGCTCTGCTGGGTAGGAAGTGTTTGCAGGATTAGGCTGTAGTTAAACCATGAAGTGATGATGGGTGATGAGGGAAGGGAGGATGAGAGTTCTAGCAATAAGATCATGCTGTTGCTTTAGTTATAATGAAGGTGTCAAGGGGCTAGGGCATTTTTAATGTTTTATGTTATTTGTGATCCTGTTACCAAGAAGGAAAAGCTCAGTTTTATAGGCCACACGGAAGAAGTGAGCTGCTGAGGAAGAAGTCTGGCTTTGAGCAGAGGGAGAGGCACAGCCTTTTACATGAGGAAGAGGACTCAAGAGGTAAGGAGGAATGCGCAAGAAGAAATGCTGATCATATGCTCAGAGAGTCTCCATCCTCTGCTGCAGCTAGCACATATCCAATACATCCTTGAGAGCTATTTTGCTTCTTTTTTTCTTTTTTTCTTTTTTTTTTTTTTTTTTGAGGGCATTTTCAGAAGTTTTCCAGTACATTTCCAGCTCTTGGCAAGACCCAGACACATCTGTGACATTTAGCTGATAGCCTCCTTAGTGAAGGGAAAGTTGCCAATGGATCCTTGTGCAACTGTTTATGCTACGAACTAAAGCATGCAACTGCCAGTTTCATTCTTACAACACAGAGAGCATTTTTCCTCCTTAATTCAAAGTGTGGAACACAACAAAGCCTTTAAATACTGAGAAAACAACCAGCTGAAACAAGTAGTAAGAAAGACATCAAGGATGACAGGCAATAGGCCCTCTGCCCAGTGAGACACCCAGCCAGGGCATGCTCTACTTTTAAAAGCAATCTACAGACTTAAGGAAGAATATAGAATATAGGGGTTAGGGTTAGAATATAGAATATAGAATATAGGGTTGTTACAAGTTTGGAAGACCCTTCAGATAAATACAACTGTGGGAAAGGGATTCTGCTTTCTGAGGGAAAGCACAGATAGGGATGTGGCCCCAGAGAAAGGCAGCAGTAGCAGAGAGGCCTGAGTCACTGGTCTGGTCTCAGTGGAAACCTTTTCTGGAAGGTTTTTTCAGGTGAAGACTTTAGTATGGAAGTATGAGACTTGCTCACAAGCCTGCAGCAGAAACAGGGTGAGCATCAGCCTGAAGCATCAGTACCTCCCCCCCACCAAGAGCTCTATGGATCAACTAAGTGGCTGGGGAAAAACCCTGCATTTGTGAGTGGTAGTGTAGGAGTTTGCTTTCTGATAGCTCCAAGAGTAAAACTCTGGAAGAAAAAAATTTAATTATGAAAGTAACAAAATTATGACAATTAGCAGGGAAATTCAAACAGGAGATTAGCTTTCAGTCACTTTCTGCAGCATGAATATTTTGAATTTCCTGCATTTCTTGAGAACTGAATGGGTGTCACAATGGTTAAATGAACTGAGAGACACCTCGCCCCTACACTTGGAGGGTGAGGATGGCACTTGCATAGAAACAGATGTCACCAACCCTCACTTTTCTGAATCCCCACCCCCCACCTTAATCCTTCTGTGATTTATGGGGCTCTTCTCTTTCCTGAACTAGTTGGTGATACGTGACTAAATTCGTTTTCATACATTTTTTAAAGTTTTTAAATAATTCTGACAGATCACAAAGGGCGCTCGAAGCAAACAGATACGTGTAGATAGATCCACAGATTATGGAACTCAAATGCTCTTAATTTTCTCTGTCCTTTTTGGTGTTTAACCTGTTCCAGACAGTATTACTGTTTTGTTTTACAAGTTTCACATTTTTAACCAGAATTTTTAAACTTTCTTAGTAATATGCTTTGAATTCTACATAAAAAGAATGGGTGATGTAAACAGCCAGATCTTCCTGATGGACAAATCTTTTACATATGACAAATATAAAATTGGCCAAGAGATGGTCTGGTTCTGAGCTTGTTTTCCTCAATGTACAGACAGCTTTTGATGTAAGAACCCCATATATATTTACTCAGAGCAGCTGATACTTGAGACCAGGCTTTTATTGGTTCAAGGTATTCTGGACTGTCAATCACAGCAAAATGTGCCATTGTCCTCACAGATAATTAACATGCCTCTCCCCTCATAAAGGCATGTTTTCAAAGCAAGAATGGCGTCACACATGCTTCAGCTGTAACACATGCAGAATGAGACACACCACCAAGATGCACTCACACTCTCCTTCTTGCAAAGATAGGGCTGATGCTTCACAGTCACAGAGGTGGTTCCTCATACTCACTGATCCTCAACAGGCAGCTCTTGGTAGGTGCTTGACATGCTGAAATCAATGGTGTCCAGTATTTCTGTAGTTGTGACCAGGTCATCTGTAGTGGAGTGGAGGATCCAGATGGATAAAAGAGATGCAGTAACTCTGAGTGAGGGAGGGAATGGATCTTCAAACTCTTCATATGGCTGTGGTACTCCTGCCAACAGCCCTGGGGACATCTTGGCCCCACAACAGAGCCAGCAGCGAAGGCGAAAATTCACTGAGAGTGACAGTCCTCACTTTCTTCCATCTGATCCTTGAGAATAAATTTGACATGGGACATCACCTTAGACCAGGCAAATATAGCCTCTGAGTGCACTTCACCTTCTCCTAGCACCACTTCTAGACTGCAGCTATAGAATTTTACATCAGCTTTTTTACTGAATTGCCAACAGAAATCCCAAGAGATTCGACCTCAAAAGTGTGCTTAAAGAGGGAATGTGGTTTGGAGGTAATTTAGCTGTCATTGCCCAGCAATTCCATAGATCCCTTTGACGTGTGACATTAAATATATGGAGCAAGCACATGAGTAGATTAACATACATGTCCTATAATTAGCTATGTTATTAAATTTGCTAAGTAGTTGGGGGAAAGGGGCTTGTTTGCCATCTGTTTAAAAAGTATCTCTCTTTCCACTGAAATCAGGATATAAAAAACCCCAGACATGTGGGCATGACTGCCTTACATACATTACTGGGATTATTTCCCTTGAGTTAACCAAAGACAAGCATGATTCATATACCAGTAGAATGTTGTGCAAAAAATGTGCATAGCATTTTTTCACATAATGTTCCTTTTCCTTCCCATTATAAATTATGAATCATGTAAACATCATGAATTACAGTTTTGTTGGTCTGAGTTTTTTATTTTTTCATCATGACCCTAAAAACTACTTAATGGTAGAATAATTATACCAGACAGTATGGTAAATTCTTCCATGAAAAATATTTTTTAATTCTCTCTTGTCCTTATGTAACCACACAATCATTTCCTTTAATTTCTCTAGAAAACTTGCAATAACCAAACTATGATTTTAGAATCCAGATACACACACACATGTCTACATAGACATGTACACATTTCTATTGACTTTGAATACAAAGCATATTGATAATGAAAGAAAAATTGGCACTAGTTAGAAAAGAGATCCATATTAAATATACAATTACTAGACTCAGCTATGTTGAAATTGTCTAAAGGCTGAACTCTAAATAGCTTAGAGCAAGACTCTAGTTCATGAACTCATAAGTGGAGCTCTGCCATTCACTCAGGAGTCCCATGAAAGCTCATACTGTGACAGCACAAGAACAAAACAGCATAAAAGAAAGAATCAAAAAGGCACCCAATCTGAAAGTTTCCATACTATGGGAAGCCCTCCAGTAAGGTAAATGAGAAGCAGTGTAAACCAATATTTCTATGTAGAGCCTCACCTTTAATGTCACATTTCTTTAGAGTGATGAGAAAGTATTTGTGATTTCCAATCAACTATTTACATCAGTTTCTGCAACATACAGTCTAGATGTTTGAATAGCTTTTTATGAAAAGTGTACACGATAGCAGTATAAAAGCATAGTTGAAAGCAAGGGAACCTGCATCTGAGTACTTTTTCCATTTGTCTCAGGCTACCTGAAAGGTTGTCCACTTAGAGGCAGAGAGACCCACTTGAAAAATTATAATACTTGAATAATTATATAAAAATAATACTTGAATAATTATCATTACTTGAATAATTATGAGTTTGGGGTACATTCGCACTTCTGCAAGGATTAAATTGAAAAGTCCCAATAAAGCAATGGAGAAAGCACAGCAAAAACCAACAAGAGAACATAAAGGGAAGAGAAGAGAGCTGTTAGGTACATCAACACTTAAAAGTCTAACTTCAGGTTTCTCATAGCCATTGGAGAGGGTTAAGCTTTCAGCGTGGGTGCTCTGAGTCATTGCCTGGAGGAGCTCAAGGGGTGATTATTTATACAGCACATTAACCACACAGGAGTAATAGGAGGTCTAAAGTTCAGGAGCTGAACAAGAATACTCCCCAGAAGGTGTGGATTTTGCATTTCTTTCTTTTTGCCCCTACTCCCATGGCCCCCGTGAGGTCCTTCAAGCCACATTGCAGAAGACCAAGAAATTTTCTAATTTACACCAGCCAGAAACAGCTGCTATCAGGGATCCAGACTAAAGTTTCTCTGGCTCTGTCCTCCTCTCTGGCAGTGGTAAGTACCAAGTTATATGTTGGCTGTTTGTCCCTGCACAGAACAAAGTGTCCAAGATAAACTAGCTGGGTATTATTTGCACACACAAACACAAAAAAACCCCACAAACCAATTCCCTACTAAGAACCCTCATCCATCTGTTTTTCTTCAGGGGTGCTTTAACATTAACTAAATATCACTTATTTACACCTGAAGAAGTTAAATGATCTTGTTCCCATGAACTCTCTTACAAATGCTGTCTGGGCCTGTGATTTATATAAAAGTAGCTGTTCCCTTAATTTTATTCACAATAGCTTCATTCTTATCGTATGAACCTGCTTTGTCAGTATTCTCTTTGATTTATGGAAGATTTCAAACTACCAAAATAACTATCCCTTTTCTTTTCATTAAAGCTAATCCCCACAAAGACACTTTCATCTGCTGATTAGTCATGCTTCACTGATCTTTGCTAACCAGAGGCTAAGTTATTGATGTGTTAAAGATGTAATCGCAGAGATTCAAGACCACTGAAGAAAATTGAACGTGTTGTTTGACAGTGTCAGAATTTAACAGTGTCTTGCCTTTTTTTAGCCAGTCTGGGTAGCACATGCTCATCAGCATGGTCAAATCTCTTCAGTTAAGCTACTGGCAAGAAAGCCTGTGTTAGGAAGTGTTTCAAGTCCACACAGACATGCTGCATTGCAGATCATGAAGGGAAGGGACAGGGATTTCCAAAATACTTCAGGGAGGTGGGAGCCCTGCCTCGTTCAACAGGAACAAATTAAACTTCAGTGTCTACATTGCACCCACGTTTCTGAGACAAAGGAGTAACACATTTTTATAAACTACATTGTCACGACTCATGTTTCAGCAGCCTTGTCTCATCTGAATGTTTATCTAGAAGTTGTCTAAGCAAACCCTCCTTGCACCTCTTCATGCTCTGACCATTGTGAAACAATAATTTCTCCCTGGTCATAACTGTCTCTAAGTGGTTTCACATTTAGACAATGACAATTTCATATACTCTCAGCAGTTTCCCATGAATGGAAGATAATCATCCCAAATGTTTAATAGTCTAATATGTTGTAGATGTGCTAATGAGAATAAGGACTTGTAGAGCAATTGAACCTGTCTCTAAGATGTAGAGCTTACAGAAGTCTTCAACACTAATCCACCACCCAGTGAGGCAGCTTGTATTATACTTCAGAAAGGGAATATGACAAATTTGAACTGCCACTTCTAGCAATCAGCACCTCTCTGACTCCACTGTGATTGGCAGATACATGACACATATTTAAGTTCATCAGAATGTATCCTTGTAGCAGGTACACCACAACTTCCTCAGTTACATGCGTATTTATGATTAATGCTTCAGTATCTTGAACCTAATAGTTTCATGTTTTTTAAGAAATGAAACATGAGACCTGCTCTAAATCCCAGCTGACTATACAACTGGCATGTAGAGGTGTCCAAGTAATAATCAGCTTAAATCTTGTGTAATCATTTTTTGGGTTATAAACATATATTCAGCTGCCATTAGCCATAATTATCCAGCTGTAGTAAGAACCACTTTACTAAGGTCTTCTCTCTTTTGGGTGAACACTTGTAAATTAGTGACAGCATGGCCACTGTAGATGCCATGGTCAGCCTGGGCTGGAAAATGGCTTAGCTGGTTTTGGGTAGTATGGAGCCTGAACAGACATGTCCTGCTGAGCCTGAGCTGGCTGCTTTCTGGGCTAGGCCAGCCAAGTGTCACTGCCTCGTGTCCCCAGGCTAAAGGAGATGACAGCATGGAGGCCCTTACACAGAGGATCAGGTGGATCCCAGCCCAAATGACACTATTGTACCAAGATACAAGCTGGGCTAGCTCTGTTCACCTGCCAAAGCACCACTGCAGGAGTCCTTCTGAATGCACTTACTTTGTGCTGCTCCTCTCCCATGGTCCTGTTATACAAATAGCCAAGCACTGACTGCACCATGGTGCCACTTTGCCCCATTTTCAAAACTGCTGTTTGGATAAGCCCACACTCCCTCGTCACTCACTCCGTTGGATGAGCCACATGCAGTTCCAGTTTTGGACCTTCTGCTCCATAATCCCAACATTACTTATGTTCAACCTGGACCAGTATAGAAATATGCCTTTCCTGTCTTTCTGTCATTCAATCTCAAGTGCTCTTCACTGACAGATTTTGATCCTCATTTCCAGACTTTACCCCTTCCTGTCATGTAAAGTGATAGAAGACACCAATTATGCTGCTTCTGCCATGTCCAGCCTTGTGCTCATAGCACTCCTTTGTATCTCTGGGTTTTTTCCACATGGTTGACATTTCACCCATATTATATCAGTCTTCCTTACTTTGCAGCATAAACTCATTATCTGTCCTTACTGTTTAGTAAATCCATGAGCCAGATCAGAATCCCCCATTTCCTCACGGATATTAGACACAGAGCAGTATGTACAGGGTTCATGGAAGCCAGTTTTCTGCCTCCTTTCTAGCAGCTGCTTCTTCATCTGGTGTATTTCTGGACGGACAGCATCCAGTTCCAGGGCAAATACTGCTCCTCAAGGAATGTTCTTGGAATCCGCTGGCTGAGCTTGGTCTGCCTAAATCCACTGAGCACATATAAATTGGTCCATTGTTAATTTGTACTGGAAAGCCGCATTGAATATGCCAGGAACACAAATCTCTGAGCTCCTCTTTTCAGTTGAAATGGCTTCTTCTCACTCACTTTGTTTACCTTTCAGCTTTGTCTTGGCCAGCTAAGACTGACAACTGCTCCTCACATCATATCGTGTATTTGCTCTATCTGAGCACAAATCATACTTGGGAGGGGCATTGAACTCTGGACCACAATTGGACCTAGTCCTGCAGAATGCCTGCTGAGTGATGTCTTCTGAGTCCTGTATCAGCCTGTTTTGGCCTTCATTTATAGCAGCGTTTTGTATTATCTGCAGTTGGGCAGTCTGACTCTAGGCTGCATGGCAAATACAAAAAAACCGCAAACTCTTCCGATACCCAAAATAAATCAAGTCTGCTCTAATTTGTGTCAGGTCCACCACTCATGTTTATTTTGTGATTGCACATTTAAGGCAAGAGTTCAATCCCAATATTTCGTGCACCCTAAATGGGAAACTTAAGAATTTGTCTTCCCTTTTGAATTACCTTTATTTCTTCACTTTTGAAAAATGATAAATTACTGTGAGCAATTGATCAGTTTAAAATGTACAAAATCACTCATAACCTGTATATGTCAAATTCCAAGGAAATTAGGCTATTACTAGTGAAGAAAGACAGCACAAGGAAAAGCATGTTTTCATGGTGACCTGGCAGTTCACTGACTCAGAGGCAGGCTATCTGTACCAGATCTGTGAAGCAATCCAGAATATTTCAACCAGCTGGGTTGGATAATGCTGACATACATGAGACAGAGCCAATAGTTGTATCTCACTGAGGCTGTAACAGCGCTCAGTGTAACTAACAGGTGGTGTGCTGTTCCAGAGGCTTTGCATGATTCCACTCTAGTTTAAGTCTAATGAAAAAGTATTGTTTGTATCCATATTGACTGTCCATAGAGCTCTGATTTCTGTGAGTAGGTAAGTACTGATTACCCAGGTGAGCAGTTTGTACAGCTCTTCGAATGACTCCTCATTCCCATTGCAGTGCCTGGAAAATCACACATGGATATGGTAAGGAATGTCTTGTTCTTTTAGCCTCTGCAATGTTTTCACCTGATACTGAGGCAAGCACCCAGTTCCTTCATCTCTACTTTGCAGATATCCTTGAGAACAAGAAATTGCTTCTTTCTCAAAGGATGCTCCATCATTCAGTTTTCAAATGCCGATGGCTTATCAACCCTTTCTCATCTTGTTACCAAGGATGATTTTACAGACATCCTGATAGCGTCCCATTTCTTGGCAACAGTATCACCAGGAAGGTACCCATTTAGTCAAAGCAGCTGACACTGGAGGCCATTAGGTGGCCTCCTGAGCCCTCATCTCTTCTTTCAGGTGACTTTTCTTTATGGAGAGTTACTTGCAGTGGGAGGAGCCCTATCCTGTAGCACAGGTGCCACCAGCAGTAGTCACCTCAAACATCTTCAAGGTGATACACGAATACAAGCTGAAGGCTTCTGTGTCCATGTGACACACCTAGGAGCTTCTCTAGTTCATGTAGTGCATCTCCTCCCCTAGAGTACCATCACCCGACACTCCCGATGACTTTGGTTTCATCTGACACATACCAAATCAAATATATAGGAGAGAAAACATTCACGGTGTACCTAAATGTGATAACATTCAGTTCTTATCTCCATGGCGAAGGGCCCCAGGCTGTGGATCACAAATGTAAATAAGTGCAGCTGAATGTTTTTCCATTTTCACTTTTGTTTTTACCATGGGGTTTGAAGTGTCACATTCTGTAATATAACTTCCCTTTTCTAGTCACAAACAAATGACATCTGGACACTTTCAATAATAAACTTGAGGAGAGGGGACATTTCCTTTCAGCTTGTTGGGCCCCTTCTTAACCTTCAAATTCCTCTGAGAGCTAGGGAGAAGGAAAACTAAAAAAAATAACCCCCTAATGATTAAATTTACCAATGAAGAAAAACTTTCCTTTGAGCCTCTCAGTACTGTTTGCTTCACACAATCTCAAACATCCCAACACAGTTAATGCTTGAAGAGCTGTTTGCTGCTCCCACTCTCGTTCTTACATCATACAGGAAACCCTTGCAGGAAATGAAAGTTCAGACAGCCTTCTTCTCCCTCAACACCTTGGGCTTACAAGTCTAAG
This sequence comes from Serilophus lunatus, assembly GCA_013399895.1. Taxonomy (NCBI): domain Eukaryota; kingdom Metazoa; phylum Chordata; class Aves; order Passeriformes; family Eurylaimidae; genus Serilophus; species Serilophus lunatus. The sequence continues at coordinate 1,049,147 of VXBA01001109.1, read as the reverse complement.
ACAGAAAGCATACAAACAAGAATTAAGGTAGGGTAAGGGCACTGGAGAGGCAGAGCAGACATGGACAAATCACACACCTTGATTCTCTTGTCTGGCACAACATTCAATTTTCATTCTGGAGAAGCTTCTGTGAAATAATCTGGGTTTCACTGAGCAGGAAGGTTTCACTACATATCCCACATGGAGGGTTGTCATTCAGGGTGGTATAGGCTGAGGCTGCTTTGTGCCTGTGCCATTTCAGTGGGCATTTTCAAAGAAAGATAAATAAATTAAATACCTCACTTCCATTTCAAGTGAAAGAATGGGCTCCCAGCCCTTGAAGTATCCCCAGCCTGATTATTATTGTCACCTTAACGATGTGGTGCAGCTCTTTTGTTGGAAAGAGTGTGGTTTTGACCAGATCCACCCATCTTTTTTCAAATTGGGAGCAGAGAATGGCTGAGGTTATCAAGAGGGAAGGTTTTGTGGGCACGACTAATGAAAAGCTCTTTTCTTCTTCTGTTCTTAGTCAACAGAAATGCCAGACTCATAATTTCAGGTGTTCAGGCCAAACCACTGCCTATGATGCGGTGTGTAGTACATCTGGAAGAGGCAATTTAGTGATTGTAGAAGGAACTGCAAGACTTCCTCCTGATGATCTTCAAGAGCTTCTTTCAGAGCTAATTCAGGACATGGGAAAGATTCTCTATGGTTCCTATAGCCTAGAGGGCAGAAGCATCCCAGCTACCACAGCTAGTTAAATATTTTCAAGATAAATGTTTTTTATTTTCTTCCTGATGAAAACATATATATATATATAAAAACTGTTTTCTGTTGAAAATATTGAAATGCTAAATGGAAAGGCTTTAATTTCTGCCTGCCTGCCCAGCTGGCTGCCTGCTCAGCTCCCTTCTAGCTCCCTTAGCAGGTGAAGGACTGCCATCTTGCAAGTCTCTGAAAAGCACCATTTGGTCCCACAACACTAGAAAGTGCCGCAGGAAGAGTTGTCTGTTTTTATTAAAGCAAATATTCAGCTCAAAGCAAAGATAATGAGTACTGCAGGCGCCAGGCAGAGATTCAAACTTCTAGACTGACATCATCACAATCTGAAAAAAGAAAATTTATTTCTAAAAAAGGTGTAGCACTTTCCCATGAGCCCACATGACTGTAGAAAGCGCTCAGCGTTTCTGCGGAATATGAGGCCTGTCTGGGATTCTCCTGCCAAAGGGCACTGGCAGGTCCACCAATGCGCCACTGCTTCCTCCCAGACTGCAAAGGGCACCATGGCTTTGCTGTGCCCTTGTGGTGTATAGCATCATCCAGATCTCTTTAAATGCAGCACTCTCCTCTGGAGATAAGTTGCATTCTCCCAGATGCTCCCTGGGAGCACATTTCTGTGTGGGAACGTGAACGTGAAGGAAATGCTCTACATTGACCCTGTCATGTCCAACAGAGACAGTCAGCTCTTATCTTTTTGCTAGCATGTGGCCCCTGGGGCTGTACAAGGCTCCAGAGCCCTCCTGTGATTAGTGGTGTGGCTATGTTGCTTTGAGAAGTCCTTAAATGATCTGAAGCACCCACCCTAAAAGGCAGTGAGCTGGCAGGCCTGCTAACATCACCAGGTCAGTCGTCTTCCACACCCATCTTTATCTTGCAATAATCCATTTGGAAGAGAAACTCACCCTTAAATAACCAAAACAAAACCAAAAAAAACCCCCAAACAACAAAAGTTAACAGAGTCGTGCTGCATCAGCAGGTGTTTTTAAGGAACGCAGCAGCTATGGCATGAATCACGGCAGTGTTGCAGGAATCACCAACACCAGGGACAAGTTTAGACACAGCTGAGCACAGAACTCTCTAAAGCAGCGATGAATTGTCAGTGCTGCTGTGCAGAATGCAAGATTTCGGAATATTACCTGGTAACACGTGAAGGGAAAAATCTAGCAGGAAGGTGTTGCTCCTTGGCTGCCCTTGTTTGCATAGTTTGTCTCTCAGCATGTAACCAGCCAGTGTAGCCTGACACTCCGCCAAAGAGCAGCCTCTGAAACAGCTTTCCCGATGCCATCACCATGCTGTGAGGGCATACACATGCGTTTGAAAATGAGAAAATAGCTGCTTGTAATATCCACGTCCATCTACAGAAGAGTCCACTTCAGCAATAAGCAACAGGACCTGTGAGCCTACTGCCACTGAGAGCCTCCCAAAATCACACTTCAGAAAACCATCTGAAATTTAAACTATTACTATAACAGATTGATCTCTTCCTCTGTTGCCTTCAGAAGTTGTGATCCTCCAAGGCTTGTGCTCTTCACAGCTTCTGTCTGCTACAAGGACTTCTAGGAAAGATAGTATAAAATCTCCAAGGATGAATCACAGCATGTGGACATACTGTTCTATGGTGAAACGAAGGAAAACACAACAGTGCTGGTTAGAGGTAGTCAACTCTAACCCTCCAACTCTACTCAGGGACAAAGAAGCTCAGGCGATGTCACTGAATGTGGGTTGCTGACTTTATACCCTGTGGTTGTGTACTGTTCCCATCTCCAGTTCAGAGGGGATGCTCTGGGAGTCAGCGTAGCTTCTAGTCCGTGAGAAGTTCACCCATAGTTTACATTTTCTGGTATTTTCTTAGTGACTAACAGTGTTAGTGAACTCTGAGGAGAACAATCTTTCTGCTGCTGGGTGACCAGCTTGTTTTGCAGGTCCCAGCCTCATCTCTGGCTCTCCCTGCTTTCAGCCTGCTCTCTAAACACTTCCTTTGTCCCTGAAACCCTGTGGTCCAGAGTTTTACAGTCTGTCCATCTCCCTGACCTTCTACAAGATTTTTTTACAAAAGCTATCCTTCACCAGTTTGTTCCTGATGAGAGTAGATGATCAAAGCAAAAATGTGGCTTGTTGTACTTGCCACTATCGGAGAATCCCATCGGAGAATCCCACAATGTATCTTATACGAGCACCCATCTTCACAGCAGCCAAGCAAATTGTAATCACTATTAGCTGCACACTGCTCCCCAAAAAAGGGCTTGGCTGGTGCTAGGGGGGAAAACACTGATCATGTGTGGAGAACAAAGGAACTCAGAGCTCATTCCAGCATTTCTGAAGCTTCTAAGAAGAGCCTGGAGCACATGGCACAGACGCAGTGCTCCCTCCCATCCACTTAGAGTAGGCAGATGGCAGAAATGTGGTCTGGCTTGGAAAGTCATGGTGCTAGTACATTGCCTGACCAACACAGAGAGGGTTCTGTGTTCCTGGTAAAATGACCAAAAAGAAGGCCTGAGTGGATTCTTTTATAACCAAGATCATTTTCTATCTCACAAGCAGGAAAGGAGAAGGGCATTGCAAGAGAGGGAGATTTTGTTAAGCGGATTAACATATTAACTAAAAATAAAGATTGGACATGTTTGGAATTCTAAGATAATCTTGTTTTTCTGGTGACAATAGAAACAACTGAAGTCTCTCTCCTCTGCCTTCTCTAGCACTCAAATTCATACTAGCCTGTTAATTTATGAGTTTATCTATAGTGTACATAAAAAAGATACATCTATGCCTAGAACACATGCTGGCATTTGGGTCCAGATGATCTGGTGACTGTCATCAACTACATGCTGAATAGCTTACCAGAAGATTTCTTTTGAAATAAAAATTGGTCTTTTTGGGCTAAATTTCTTTAAATCTTTTCCCCATACAGCATCTCCCTCTCATTTTTTCTGTCCAAACTCATGAGCCTGATCAGGAAGGGGATTTTTTAAACTTGCAATAGTCCCCACTTAGCCTAAGATGTCAAACCTCACTACCTTCCCAACAGAAGTCTTGGTGTTGTGCTTGAGTCTGTAGCACTCTGAGCAGGGGCCATATCCCTTGGGGATAATGGTGTCCATTTGGGGCTGTACTGTCTTGACTTGGCCAGTTCTAGTCCTGAAGGAAATGAATTTCAGCTGTCTTGGGTATCACTAAGGTGCTGTGTCCTGTGTGATGTTCAATGTATGTTGTGCAGGCACACACAGGCCTTTGCCTTTCCTCACGATCGTGGCTCCTCATTTGGCCTTTTCTTCTGCAAATGGATGTTTGGCTGAGCAAGCTGATACATGGCCCTGCAGTTTCTCCAGGCTTCTTAGTGGCCTCTCCCTCATCAAAGCAGAACGGTCTCACAAGTGGCTGGAGGATCGCCCCAGGACATTGGCCTGGGAGATTATCTATAGCATCCGTTTAAGAAAGCACCCAGAAAGCCAGCATCTTCACAGGGCGGGGGGGACTTGGTGCCTCCACTGCCTGTGTTATATCCAGGCTGTGTTAATGAAGGCAACTGGTCTATTTTCCCACCTGTCAGCCCCAAAGAGAGCTTCTTGGTGCACACACCCAATGCGGACTTGGTGACCAATTTTTCCATTGCAGCTCAAAGACATAGGGGGTTTCAGACCCTCCTCCCCCAATCCATTAGAAAGCACAAGGAGCTTCATGAGGAATTATTTTGGCTACTCACTAGTGGCACAGCCTGGGAGCAGTGTGTCTGCCAGCGAGCAAGTAACCATTTACCTTCCTATCGGGACACGTCTATCCCATGACACCTATCTACTCTCTTACGACTTAAAATTATTTCTTCTTTCAATCTGCAAAGACAGCTGAAATCTCTTAAGAATTAATGAAAAATAAACTCTATAGCATTCTCATATAGGAACCTTCCAATGGGTTTATATGCATGTGTGTGTGTGTGTGTTTGTATGTGTGTGTGTGTGTGTGTGTGTGTGTTTATGTATATAGACATGCACACCTTTTCAACAGGGGACTTTCTATTTTACATTCTTCTCTGGCTAACTCTTGCACTTGATTACCAGATATCACTGTGAGACATAATGAGGGTCATTAAATGTATTTATTAGCTTATTAAAGTGAACTGCCATCACTGTTGCAGCTGGCCTGTGTTTTATAGAAACCTCAGCAAATCCCCAAAGTCACACAACAGGAGCCAAATACACTTTAGCTGATGACAGAGTAAATATCAAATTTACTGAGGCTAGCAAGTGGCAAACACAGCTCTGGTATGTTATTTGAAAACCTGCCATGAGGCATAGTATGTAATTCTCAGCTCATAAGGGTAGAGTTGATTTGGAAGGAAATATGAGAAGAATTTGATAGGATTTAGTAATATTTTTGGGATACATTTTAATTGTAAGCAGTCAGGAAGCTCTTAGTACTAGCTGTGAGTCTCAAATAGCCATTGAAGGGAGAGGTAAGACGGCTATATATAGCTGGTCTAACATAGGGTTTAGTCATAATCCATGAGATAGGTACACTTGGCAAGTGCCCACATCTTTAACAAAGTCTATATGGAAAATAATGGCAGGAAGAAGAAGACCCCAGTGGGTGCTGATGGTCTAAACAAGGTGTATCTGTCTGTGAGCATGCAGGTAAATGCGTTTATGCCTTTTCACTAGGCCACCTGCCTTTCTCACAGGCTGCTGCCTGCCATGCAGCTTTTTCACTGATTTTTAAGACAGGAAGGTTTCTTCCTGGGGTTCCTCAACCCTCATTTCAAACACTTGGGGGGACTGCAATAGCAGGATCTTCTCCGTGACCTAAGCATGGATAGAGGCAAGTATGGTGCCAGTGCAGGCTGGGGTCCTGCTGCTCACCACCTCCTACCAGGAGCTCGGATGGGGGAAACCCTGCTAAGGAGCCCAGCTACAGGGAAGCCCCTCACTGTAGGGGGTGCACAGATGGAACAGGAAGCTCTGCCCCCAGCAAAGCCCCTGAAGGGCTGGGCTTGGACTCTCAGCCCCATAGATGTAGCAAAGAGTGGGATTCTAGAATTGTAACAGGGTAGTGCTGCCCTTTAACCCTCACTTTCTGATAGTCCTGCATGTGTGACCATGACAGGAAAGGCTCCAACCCTCTCAGACGTTTCTTGAGCTGTTCCTCCAGGGCAAAGACAAATGAGCAAACCTGACAGACAGATAGATGCAGTATTGGTAGATGCAGAATTGGCCATACTTTTGGCTGGAGATGGCTCCAGAAAGAAATCAGAAAGAATTAATCACAAGGACCTAGACTTTGTTTTTGAAAGCTCCTCTGATCCAAACAGGCCTTTCAAATCTGGTTGGGAATACAGCCTCCCAGGGCACTGGATGAGCAATGAAGCCAGGTGAAGACAGAAAAGCTGCTCAGTCACTATGAGATAGCTGTGACTAAGAATGATGACTGCTGTCTGCCTTAATCAAAAAAATAAAAATCCTGTGTCCCCTTTCACTCCCATTACAAGTAAATCACGAATGCTTTTACATCATTTTCAATAAAGCAGAAGGAAAACCCCTGCTGAGGTATTTTTATTCTCACTCTATCTCACTGTCCTGCTCTAACACCCACAGTTCTCCTGAAGATACAGTCACTGCTTATTCAAAGTTCAAGTGTAGGGGGACCTTGAGCTGTTCTGCCAAAAGCTTTCCCCTTCCCCCACCACCCCCGCCTGAATCACTGGCTGCAGATATAATGGCAAAGGGTGTCACATTCTTCTTACCGTAATTCTGTAAAGCAGACTGGGATATTTTCTGAGATTTCTTGTAAAGCTGGATGCAAGCAACTCTGTGTGTGTGTGTACATGTGCCTATACCCAACTGCCAGTAAATCATCTTAGACTCACGTGTTTGGAAAATTAATGGCTGATTAGGCTGTTTTCTCATAATTAAATGTGCGTCTTCAAATTATAATTGAAGATTTACTTCTTCATGCGTTATTCTTCCAAGCTCTTGGTTAAATTTCATATATGAGTAACACAAAAGCATATCCCAGATAGCCAAAAGGCATGAATTATAAGTGCCCACACCCCTACACACACATTTTTATAACAGCTTAGACTGACATGAGCAGGAAATTCAGAGTTTGGTCTCACATGGCCTTAATTCATACCTTTGAATACACAAAATCTTCTCTCTATAGGGTTACATTTTAAAAATAACCAGTGGGACTCAACCCCAAATTTTTGCACAACTCTGATTACGTTGGCTCTTCTTTTTTCAGCTTTATCTTTTACAGGCTCTCTTGCTCATTTTTCAAAAAGATAACACTTAGAGAGATTACGAAGGATTAATTGGTTTTCTATAAGAACAATGTTATTTTTAAAGCACTGGAGTATCTTTTTTTCATTTTAATATATCTTAAGCATGCGTATGTTTTATATGCTCTTATCAACACAGTGAAAAATATTGTAATTAAGTGATCGAAGGACTCAACAGCTAAGAAATGCCAGAATAAATTGCTTGCACAAATCCATTCACTTCTCTTACACTTACATAAAAGGAGATGGCTTCCACTTAGGGTCAATCCACACTCACTCTGGCACTTGCCCTTATCAGATCCCTCTGCCCTTCCTGTCCTCCTCGGTCAGTCAAGCCCAGTCCTCCAAAGTGCTCATCAGACCATGGCCTCTTATCCCTCCTACCCTGTTTTTCCCCCCATCTCCCAGGCTCCTGGCCCACAAAAGCCAGAGTAATCTACCAGCTCTCACTGTCAAAGTGTGGTTCTCACTGAAAACTGGCACATGACAGTAGAGAGAAGCTGGGTGTAGATCATGTGATCATTTTGCACATACATAAATACATCCTCTATCAACAGGTGTCCCACACGCTTCACCTGCCACCTGCCCAGGTCAGTAGAGATACAACTCATTGCAGTTTGCAGACAAAGGCAAAGGAAGGACCTAGGGGCTGAAGACAAGAGATGAGAGAAAGTTTAAAGCCAACCTAGGAGTTGGGGGCTTGAGCTGAGCAGCCTGGACACAAGACACCCTATGCCTGCACAGACCTAACTGTTTTATCTGCTGCAGCAGCAATTTGTGAAGGAGTTGTGGACATTTGGTTGCCTGAGCTGCTCAATATTTAGAAATTGGAAGATCTCTGGTCACACAAAGGAAAAGGCTTACAGATATGGCAAGCAACAAGCAAGGAACCAAAACTGCAAAGCCCTCTTCCCAGACACTTTACCCCTTGGGCATAAAGGTGCACTGGTCCCATCCCAGCTTGCTTTGAATGTTCATTTGGCTCTTAGGCCAAGAACAGAAAGAAGAAAAATGGGTCTCTGACAAAGAATGGGTCCTTCTTCTAGGAAACATACCTGAAGAAGGAAGCAGTAGCCAAAGCTATGCCAACCCTGTCTTACAAAAGGATCTTTTCCACCATGTAGCCCTGCAGAGCTGAAGCTGGGCCAGAAACAAGTGAGGCTGCATGAGCAGGACCATGGGTCACAGCTGAATGTGCTGAAGCAGCTGAATTCTGGTCACTTATTCTGTATTTTCTTTTTTAAACTCAGTGACCAGACAGATACATTTCTAAGGCTCTCCCAAACCAGGCTGCCGTGTCATTACCACTTCCTATGCTGCCTGGGTGGTTCCTGCGTTGCTAAATTGGACCAGAAATGTGATTCTGAGAAAAGCTTAGGGAGAGGCAGTATCCCAAATGGAGCACTGGCTGACAGTGATGTGAAATGGGGAGCAAAAAGGACTGTCACCTGCAGCTTGAGACCTCCAGAGAAAGCATAGTTTCTGATTTTTTTTTGTAACTAAACAGGATTGTCTCAGAGAGACAGCTGACTCCATCTTCAGTTTCCTGTGCAACACCTGCAGATCCACATATTTGGCTAAAGTTTGGGTCAAAGGGTAACATTAGTATAATCAAAGTAATGTAATGAATTTAACTCAGTGAATAGTTTCTGAACAGCCCAAGGTCTTTCAGGCTGTGGACTGCTGACATTCTGGACCTAAAACCTGTCAGTCTTTTCTAGAAATGCCATAGCGTATACCTTCAATGGCAGCTTGACTGACCCTGTGTTCCCAGTGAGCTGGAAAGGCTGTCATCCACATTGGGGCATTTCCAGTGCCTTCAAAAGGTGTGTTTTAGGGCTTTAATTCTCATTCCCTTCCTCTCCCTCATTTCCCGCAGAGCAGAATGGGACCAGTGTTGAAGACCACAGTCCTGGCATTTCCCACTGTACAGCTAACATAAAAAGAATGTAGGATTCACACTCTGAAAAGAAATAAGTATCTTAATCATATCCCAAGGAATCCTTAAACCCTATATAATCTTATTTACTTTTTCCAGTTCCTTAAGATGCATTTTTATTCCCAGCTTTACTCCCAGCATCTTCCAGAGCTCTACTGGTTCATCTCCATAGATCTGTTCCTCAGTTGCAACTCCTGTTTTGCATTTACTCCTCCTATTTCGGGAGTTTTGTGTGTACTTAAGGCACTGCAATGGAGAGGGAAGCAAGCAAGTTTGGCTTGGATTTATCCCCCTTGCTTCGCAGCTGCTAATAAACCTACCTGCTTCATAACTTTCACGAGTTCTGAAGTTTGATTCCGCGAAACACTCTCAGTACGTATCTTCTCTGTGGCTGAAAGGATGTCCCTTCCCCCCCAACACCATACCTTCTCATAAATCTTTGAAAAACCCCTGATGATAAAGAGCAGCTTGTTGGTTATTCTCACTGCCTTGGCAGGTAAACCAACCTGGAGGAGCAAGGAGCTCTCTACCCTCGTGCCAGTGGAGGTACAGCTTCCCCTCCACTGTTGCCAGCAGTCTCCAAGGGTACAGAATAACAAAAAAAGCCCCTCTAAAGAGTAAGGAAATGAGACACTCTGCCTAAATTCAGGTAAAAGGTTTCTTTACACTACTTGCCTTGTGTCAGGAACACTGATGCGGTAAGGAAGTGGTGGAAGCCATTTTCTTGCCTTTCAGCAGAGGTAGCATCAGTTGGCTGGGTTTAATATAGTGCCACTTACAACAGATATATGGAAAACTGCTGTGAGCAGTAGAAGATTGCTTGCCATGTGGGCAAATTTTACACAGCATCCAAGCCATGTGGCTTGGATACAGATTCAGGGTACTGAATGAGAGGAGGCAAGAATGGGATCTGTGGCGTGTGTGTGTCTCCATGCCCAGAACCACTCACTACAAAGTCCACACTGAAAACTCAAGAAAATATTGTCATAAGCAACTGGTATGTGAGGAAATAACAGATTTAAAGCCTAAAATCTCTTTTTTATTCTTCACTTCTAGTCCACTGAAGTTTCAGTTGTTTCAAAGAACTTTCCTACATGAAAAAAAAAAGAAGCCTGAGCAGCAATTTGAGCTTATGCTTTGTATAATAGTCTCTAGCCTTGAGCTCGTGAAAGTACTTTGCTTTATCTTTGATTCAAAGCACAATGTGCTTGGTTCATTAGCACTTCTTAGAGCCTACAAGTTAACTCATGGTTTGCTCCTGTAATGCAGGCAGTTAGCTGAAGCATCCATCCCAGTGACCTATTTTTAATATCCTGGTTGTTTGTTTATTTCCCAGTAGAAGAACTTCTTCAAACTCATTGATGCACTTTTTGGGTATTAGCCATTGGAACACTGAATGCACAGGTGCTCTGAAAGACACGCAGTATCAAGTTACAGAATAACTGTGATGTGATCTTTGGACTTCCGTGTCTGATTGTTAAAAAAAAAAAAAAAAANAAAAAAAAAAGAAAAAGAAAAAGCATCAGTTGACTACATTTTATTTAAGGTTTTCATCTAACAAACAGGTCAAATGAATTTTTTAATTGTTCTTGTTTCACTTTGGGACATACAATGTAATATCAGAGTAAATGAATTACATCAATCCCTGATTCAGCAAGCACATGTACACCCTTGTCACTGAAGTTTTCCAGTCAATCTATCCTTTTTTTCCTACCCCCACCTTGCCTCCATCATAAATAAAGTCAAGAGTGGAAGATTCACTTCAAGGAAATTTATCTCTTTGACAGTCAAACAGGTGGCGAAGTTAATGCAAAGTCTCTAGAGAGTTTGGTTGGTAAGAAGGACCCTGCAATAACTAACCACAATGATTTACAAGGGACTAAATTGCCAGATTAGGCCTTGATAATTTTTCAACTCTTGACTTCATTATTACCTTGTGGATCTGGATCTTACATCACCTCTAGGAATGCCTGGGATCAAATTAAAGTGGAAACACCTGGTTGAAAGTCAGTTCAAAATACAGATTTAAGTATAGGGAGGTATTTGTTTGCTGGATCTGCTTTTCTTGCATGGTAGACAGCTATAAAATTTTGTTTCTTCATGTTGAAGCTTTGTTTTCAAATGCCAGTTTGCCTTGGATATGTGCTTGCTAATAACCACTGCCCTTTGTAAGCACACTCGCTGCTTAGAGATCTAGAGAGCTGGCACGCGAAGCAGATTTAGAAGCTAAAAAGGAGTGTCCAAGCGAGTCAAACTACAAATTCAAAGACTTAGATCAGGATGAAAATCTGTGGTTTGATCTAACATGTGGCTATTTAGGGAAGAAGGCGGAGGTACTCATGCAGCAAGGATTTGCAAAGAAACGAGATGATCCAGTAGTTAACATGCAAATCATTTTTTTAAAGTAACGTGTGAGAACAAACAACAATTTTTGCGAGGAATCTGTAGCTGGAACAATCCAGTGGAACGCTTAGAGGAACAGTGGACAATGATTTAATGACATGATAGTGCTATACAGGTCTGTCTGAGAAGAGTCTCCTGCAAGCCATTATGCTTTTCTTCCCTTTCATCTCAGTTGTCCTTCGCTAGCTCTTCTGCTTGGCTGGGGAGCCGCATCCTGTACTAATGGCTGGGATTCCATGAGCCAGGGAATTCAGCACTGGCACAGGACAGGCAAAGCTCTTTAACACTAAAGTAGTAGGACCCCCGAACAGGACACCAGGTGGAAAGTCAACAATTTGTCTAGTCCAGACAGCTGCCAGGTCATTTAATGGGAAGATGGCTATTTCTAGAGTAAAGGAGAAATCCTTTCAGTTAGTTCTGCTGCTGGCACACAAGCAGTGACTATTTAATCAGAGAAACTCTCCAGCTCCCAGCGAATCCCACTGATTTTAATTGGATCCTGCCTGGATGGCTTCAAATGACAGATCTGGCCTAACAACCTCAATCAGTGAAAAGTAAGCAGTTCATCCACAGTTGCCATGTGGAAAGACTTAACTTGACCTGGAGCCATACCTCAAGGGTGCTGCTGCATACGGCTGATAGTACAACTGGACATGGCATGCTGTTCGGAGACCAGGATATTGGTGAACCTGTGAAGAACTTATTGCTATGATTCAGCAACCGATGCATTGCTTTGTCCTCTTTAAGAGGTGAGGTTCTCCCATGTGTGGTGCCTTTTCGTTTGAAAAACACGCATGTGCAACAGGCTCCTGCCTGGGAAGAAGTCAAAGGTGCTGGATGGAAAATGACTGCCCACGAGGGTACTGGAGGTCCCTACAGACACCGCTCTGCCCAAGGGGTCAGAGATTCCTGATCATCTGCATACACTCCTGTTCACACGCATATATTCTTGTACTCTCTTTCCCCGTCAGGTGAAATGAATGTTAGACCATGTGCTCTCTGCCTCTGGCCTCATGTTTTACTTTTCCAGGGCTGAAGATGCTTTCATAGGGCTGTAGACGTACAGTGCAGCACAGGGGCTCAAGGGAAACTTCCCTAGCTCAGAAGGTTGGCTTAGAAAAATCACCTCCACACACTGACCACAGAGCAGCCTGCTCTGTAGTAAGTGGTAACTATCTCTCCTGTTACGTTGTGGGCACTTGAAACTTCCCAGTGTAGGCTGGGAGAGAAACAAAAGCAAAGAATGATGGAAAATAACTTCCTCTTTCCCTCTGTGAGAATGATATGACAGACTGAGAGCTCTCACATTGCCCATGGGATTAGGTTCCTCGCCCTGCTGAGACCAGACCCATCACCCACGGCAAGGAGAGGAGTTGAGGCTGCAGCACCTCAGCAGGTGAGAACCATGACATTGGAATTGTCTTCAGGGAGTGAGGCTCAAGGAAAAGCTCCAGACAGTGACAGAGCAGGAAGTTACAGCAGCTGTAGGAGCTGTGGTTAATGAATTTCCCAGTGGGGCTTTAGCTTTTGCTCTGCCTTGCTCCCTCTGGCCCAGAGTGCCGTATTAGTTTCTCCACTTCCCAGCCATCCCAGTCCCACAAGCTGTTTTGTGTAAGAATTTTCAGGGCAGCAGATTGTGTTATGAGTCCCCAGTGAGAGAATAATTTTAGGTCCGTTTCCAAATATTTAGTTACAAAGGCTCAGCTTCCCAAGGTGAATCCCAGAAACACTGACAGCATCTCCACATCCGATCATTCAAGCATCAGGAGGAAGGAAAAAATGAAAATAAGCAGGGTTTCTTAGAAAACAAGAAACTTGGGTCCCACAAGCTCAAGGGTTGTGGAATTTCATGTGCAATTTTGTCCTTTTAATAAAAAGGGGTTGCCTTGGCTGACCTGACTGCTCTTATTAGATGCTCTAGGGCTTCAGAGGAAAACCTTCACAGGGGACTGCAAATATTTACAATACCAAAAAGACAGAGAAAGGTAAAAACTAAATGTTGGAGACTCTGGGAACATTTACCTCCAAGTCTATTGTAGCCACAAATTTCAGCTCTAAAAGTTTGAACCTTTTCCAGGAATGAAGAACTTGGGCACAATTTTTCTTTTAGTACCTGTCCCAGTTTCAGACCCAGTCCCAATCCCAGCCCCAACTCTGCTTGGACAGTAGCATGGTGAAAGTTACTAGCGTTCCCTTTCAGCAAGGGAGAAATTAATAATTTCCTTGAGAAAGCACCATCTACCAATAGCCATGGCCTCAGAAGTGCTTTGCCTATAAATAATGATTCCGTATTAAAATACAGTTCAAATTATTTTTAAAAACATACTCCCAAAGACTATTATCTCTTCATAGACCTGTAATTACTAAGCTTTTCCCCCTCATCTAATAAGAATAAATACACATCTTCTAATTGCTTTTGTTTTTCTAGTTTGCTACACAAAATAAAGATTGAACAAACTGAAAGACATTGAACAACTGCTTGAACAATGTGCATTTTCAGAACCACTCTAATATTCCTTAAAAATTCCCAGGTTAGTCCTTGGACTAACAAAGTGCCTTATTTTGCACCTGCTAACAGATTATGTATTATGTGAGTCACATTATATTCAAATGCCAACATTTTTAGTTAAGGAACCAGAGAAAGGATCACTCCTGTAATTCAGAAATACAATACAGAGTACAATTGTTTAAATGACCTTTATTTAGAGCCACTGCAAGCAGAGAAAAGCTGGCATTTCTTATCAGGTTGTTTGCATTGCAGATACAAGTGAGAGATGCGACAATCACCAGTGTATCAGTGCATTATGTTATCAGTGTTTTTGCTGGACTGTTCTAGTTTATGATGCCTCCACTGGAAGCCGTGGTCCCATCTGCCTCATGCTTATTTCGCATCACTGTGAGCACTTGCTGGATAAGAAGCTGGCAACCCTCAGCATTGCAAGCATTGCAGTTCACAGGCAAGGCCTGGGAAAGCAGAGGCCTCGAGGAAACACTGGTTCCTTGGAGGGCTCCCACTGTTCCCACCATAGTGAACCACTAGGAGCCACAAGAATTCATGATGAAACCTCTGTGAAGACACCAATGAAACAAAGAGTACTGACACAAGCTTTATTTGGAGATACTTGGGAGACTTTAATTCTGCTCTCTCCACTGATCCTACTGTTAACATAAAACCCCTTACCTTATACGCCAAAGGTTTAACTAGCCAGAAAGCTCCCTTCTAAAACAGCTGCAGAGGTCAATATTCCTGCCTTTCAGCATGGCAGGAAAATGATTTACTGTTTGCCCATTAACTACTGATCTATGTAGAGACCTATCTCATATTGAGGTTGTTCTAAACAGTAGCTCAAAATGCACTTGCCTCTTAAGAAAACAGAACAAGTTTAGGCTAACTTTACTTGTCTGTAGCTTGAGTGGATGCATCTGAATGAAAGCTTGTAATCATCTTCTAAAGGTTTGTTTAGATGTGACAGTAGACAAAGATGAGAGTACATCAAACATTCAAAACGCACTGGCTAGTCCTGAGTAAGTCCCAGAACACAGAACTTCTTACTCCAGGCATTGCTCTGAAGTTAGGCTGAAACAGTTTATGCTTATTGCAAAGTGCTTGGGTACACACACACATATACTTAAGGGCACTTATTTCAGACTAAGTCTTGTGCAGGGACATGGGTAGATGAGCTCAGGACTATGGCTGCCTGCAGCTGTGATGAGAAGGGAGGGCTGGATGTCAGCACACAAGCAGGACGCTTCTGCTTGGACACCCCGCAGCGGAAGCTGATAGCATGGGGTAAGAGGGGAGATCCCTAGAGTCATCTTAGCACCCCATTCTTCCTCTCCCACTAAAAAGCTGTCCTAGGATACAGCTACTAGCTTTTGTAATGGTTCA
The DNA here is from genome assembly GCA_013399895.1 of Serilophus lunatus. Lineage (NCBI taxonomy): Eukaryota > Metazoa > Chordata > Aves > Passeriformes > Eurylaimidae > Serilophus > Serilophus lunatus. The sequence continues at coordinate 1,033,889 of VXBA01001109.1, read as the reverse complement.
GCTTTAGCTATTTCCCACATCTTACTGCCACAGCAACTTTTATTGATAATTGGATTAGGAAAGAAAGACTCCAGTTATCCCAGTGCCATAGGCAGCAGCCCAGGCACACTATTTGCCAAAATATTTTCAATAAGAATAGATAACATTTTAAAGGCAGTTTGGTCAGACTGTACAGACAGGAATGTGGTTAAAGGCCTTTTTCTCAAAATACAGTGGCTAAGAGCTATAATTGCCCTGCTCAGGAAGAGGGAAACATGCATTCTGCCCATTTAACTTCTGCACAAACACTTGATCGTAACTTCTGCACAATCATCATTTAGCTCAAAAGCCTTTTTATTATCATTCTGTGGAAGAAATTGTTTGTGTATTGTCAGCATTAAGCAGATAGATCAGTATGTAAGCTGGAATGCTGTTTCTAAAGTTATTTTAAATATTTGGGTTGATGACTTAAATTACATCTAAATGGAAAATGGAAATATGGATTTCTTCATTTCTTTGAGAGCACAATAAAGCCACACTTTCTGTCATGAGATACATTAATATTTAGTAGCCAGGCCAAAAATATTATGCATATTTCTGACTTTGTAAGGGACTATTCCTAGATTTCCCAGATTTTTTGGTGTTTGTTTTTTTTTTTTCCTTTTTGGCAAGGGAGAAAAACAGCTTTGTGATTAAACACCTGCAATTTAGGCTTAGGAGCTTCATGACAAAATAAGACTTAAATAGGTACCCTCATCAACCAGTTCTGCCTAACCTGCTGTTTTAGGTACTGTTAGAGTACTTTATGTCTGTGATAGACAGTTTTATTTCCTGTTTGTGGGGTATGAACTTGACAGCAATGGAAAACTCAGCAGACTCAGCAGAGTCCCAAAGCTTCTGTACCTGGAAAACCTGGGTTTAAAGAATTAACAGACAGAAACAGATTCTTGAACCTAAGAAAGATGCAAGAAAATAAGAAACATGCAAGAAAAATTAGGAATCAAGTTCAGAGGTTAATGCTTTTACATGCATCAAACTCTGGAGTAGTTGCACATTTTCTGAACCACAGTGGCCCAAAACTTACTGCTTTAATTTATGTGCATTCACTACACAGCTCTTCTTCCTCTGAATTTTCCCAAGTTGCTCCTGAAGCAACATACTGCTTTTATTATTCATCCATTATGAAGTAAAAGGGTATTGTTCCTGACAGCTCACCTCACTTAGGTCTTCTGCACATCCTTATGATATAAGGTAAAGTATTCACACTGTGTGAACAACTAGTGTGGGGGGAAAGAACAATTTATAGTATAATGGGCATCTAGCTTAGGTGCTCCAAGCTGCAACTACATTAAAAAAATCTTCAGGCATGTAATACAAAAAAACTACTAATACCAAAAGCAAAGATACTTGAAGCCCAATCTTATCTCACTACAAATACTGAGTAGGTACAGCCAGTTTACAGGTCTGGCAACCTCAGATTCTTTGGAAAGACCAGGAAATACAGGAGAATCCCTGGAAAACCACTATAGATGAACCAAGGATGCAATTTGTTCTGCTTACTGAGAAGTAGAATGCTATAGAATGATATTCAAACACCTTGTTTACGTGAGTATCCATTGGGTTGTTACAGGAAGACAAAAATACCAGGAGGAGCACCCACATCAGCTCATCTGGGTTTCACAGTACACTTCTACAACATCATCCTAAGGAATGAAGGAAAGTGTTACTACTTTAAGTTACTAGGCTGAAGTGTTCATTTAAAACTTTTACCTGAGCTACTTAAACTACACAGGCTTTATGCTGAAATAATAGTCTATCAGCCACAGCCCTGAAGAAATACAGCAATTCTCAAGTTTTCTTATCATAAGGGAAACTCTCAGCATCACATGGTGTTTGCAGCAGTTTAGAGTAATATAAACAGAGGATATTCTCACTCCCACTCCATCGTCAGGTATAAATGTCCTCTTCCTGCTTCATAGGAGGCACCCATTCAACTGGTTAAGTCATCCAGTCAACTGAAGAGCCTCCCTCTTGAACAGATGACTGTCTCCTTCATGTGTTTTTTTGTTGTTTTTTTTTTTTTTTAAGGTGTGATTAGAGACGGCAGAAGTTGCACGATTGTTTTCAAAATGGCTACTCTATCATAAAAAACAACAAATTGAATTGTTCTGGATTCTCAAATTGAATTTAAGCCCAGTCTCCCACTCCACAAGACAAGCAGTGTACAGCCTCCAGCCTCAAAGACCCTCCTCACAAGCACTTAAGCAAGTCTCACTAGATCTAGAAGTTATCTTGTACTTCCCTCCTCTATAGGTATGACTTTTGAATAGGAGACAAAAAGTTAAGGGTCTGAATCAGTTTTAGAAATACTACTCAGAGTACATCAGCCACAAGCCACCCCATTAGCCACAGCTGAAAAACTGAGAAGGAAAGAGTAAGTTTAGAGAAACTGGGATGACCACACATTCACAGTAATTAAAGCAGAACTCTGCAGGCCTTGAAACTTGCTTTTTAACTAAGTCTGTAACCATTGCAATTGGCAAGATGCTTTATAGAGCCTTGATATTACCAGTCAGCTTCTTATTGTTCCTTTTCTGTCAAGCTAATAAGTGTCTTAAGTATAAATACATCAAACTTTGAAAATTGCTTCTTAGTTTGACACAGAAGTAAAGATTGAGACAGCTTAGAAAAACAACTGTGCAATAAAATGATGCTATGTAACAGAATGAAATTTGCTGTACTTGCTCTTAGTGACTTTGCTGTAAGAACATGGGAGTTAATTTGGCCCTGGGGAAGTCATTAAAAGACTTTTTTCAAAAGAGTATGGAATTTGGAGTAAGGGTTAATATAACCAGTTACTTCTACTTTGAATTAGTTTCTAAACAGAGTTAGTTAATATTGTTCTTGACACAGATACCGACATTTTATATGTGAGTTATGTATATGCAGCAATAACTACAGCAAAGTAAATGTAATTTTGGTACTAAGTCACTATAACTGCATCCACATCAGGTCATTTTCTCATAGATCTGAATGCAGTTCTATAGAACATCAAAACTAATATTCTTCAAAATCTTTGACCAGCTACTTCTTCAATGAGTTTAGAAGACAGACAAAGCTGTCAGCTCCTAAAGCCTGATTTCACAGTACTTACTGAGAGACTTAAGAAATTACACTGTAAACCATGTAGCTGACAAAGTGGATACAGGAATTGAGCCATAAATATTTGATCTGTGTTGATACTAAAGAGCTGCAGAACAGGCACAAGTAGTTTGTTAGTTTAGTCTTTAAAGGAAACATTCCAAGCACTGTTTTAAGGAAAAGGTGGCTCACTTTAATAACCACAGGCATTGGTCACTATTTAACAAGACATTCTAAAAAAGTAATCACAATTTGTCTGATAGTAGTTTACAAGTGGATGGTACACATTAAGATACAGAGGTAGAAGTTCACTTTTACAATGCTTCACTAATACAGATTACCAAATTCAAGGCACAAAATTGTTTGCTTTACAAAAAATACTGTAAAAATGTCATTTGCTGTTCTACAATGTGAGTACGACTCGAAAAAAATCTTTACACCCTTTCATATTCTGCATGTAGAGTTGCATCACACGTGATTCTGTCTTTCCTTTTCTAATAATTGGCATATGACCAGCACTTACATAAACAGTTTGTATCTCAGCTGAGTTGCTTTGTCTTTCAGGCACAAGTCCAGTTACAGAATTTAACATAACAGCTTCCTTGGGAGGTGGGAGAACTCTGATAGAAGTAAGAATGAGGAAGAAAAGAAACATGTAGTCCACAACAGTAAAGTGGACTCTGATATACAGAGGGAAATAGAACAGAGCATTTTTCAAGTGACTTGATTTGAAATAAGTCAGATTAAATCACTGACTGCATTCCTAAAAAAACAGATGCCCAGTAAAAGTTTGCTCTGAGAGCACGTAAGACATTCATTTGCCTTTGGAGCGGCAGAGTTTTACAAATTTCTTTTTTCTTTGTTTAAATAGAACACACACAGTTGCAACAAAACAGAATTACACCACAATTTGGCCATGTGTCCTTTAGAGAACCTGGGTGAACAAGTAAAGAGATGCATTCAGAAACTGTCCTTGAATTTGCTGTAAGATCATGAGCAGTAGCTTAAATTGCAAGATTTCCTTCCCTCCCTGTTCCCAAACAACATAGGGAAAAGTCAAACCATTTATGAAACATTGCATCTTTTAGCTGGAGACAGCTCTTAGAAGCCTTGGCAGGCTAAGGAAGAGATGTCACACAGTGCATCCCTACAAGTAGTATGACTAGTTTGCTGTACATACAGTGATATTCTAAAGGACAATGGTGGCAGCTACACTGTAAATTCATTCAACTTACCTATCACATTTCCCAAGTACTCTAGTCAGTTTTATTTACAGTATACAAAAAACCCATTGATTTTTAGAGTACAATATGCAGGTTTAGGACCCAAGAGAATGCGACATTAAGATGCTGACATTTGCATCTGTTAGATGCAAGTGCACTTTGCAATTCAGTCATGTAACATTATTGCATTCACCTATAAACGTTAGTCCATCCAAAACTGTTAAATTCCATTTTTTGCTTCATTGTTGTTTGTAGCCTGTTTCCGTTGAGCAATGAAAGGGTACATACACTTGTCTGCTCCCAAAAATCGGTACATGCATACAACTGCTTCAAATGGCAGAATACTGTGAAAAAGAAGTTATAAATTTGTTAGGAGAGGGCATAAAACAAAACCTTTGATTACATGTACTTCTAAGTACATGCGCTATGCACTTGGTCTTGTTAAAAGTAACATAATAGCTATTGGAGAGCCTTCTTAAAAAGACTTAAGAGGATTTTTTATTTCACAAGGAATACTTGTCCACAAGTATCGCAGCCACACAGAGAAGCAGAAAGGAGGAAGCAGCTACTTATTCACATGCCTCCACTTTAGACCTGATTTTCTGTTTCCTCAAAAGCAGTGTGATAGCTTGTTTTAAAGAAGTGTGGGGGGTGGGGGAGCATGGGGCAAGGGCACCACAGAAGGTCTACTAAAAAGGCAAAGCATCTGCTGAAAGCCACATCAGCAGAGGTCATCAGACATTTAAGATATTCTTTAATGTGGGATTAGTGTTAGTTAATGCCATTCTTTGATCACCAGATGTCTAACAATCTTGATTTATATTCTAAAAGCAATCATCCATCCTCAAAAAGAAAGGTCCAAAGTAAAGAGAGCNCCCCCCCCCGATAAAATTCCAAGAGGTGATTATGTGATGGATACCTGGCTACAGGCCCTCCCTCCTTCTCACATGCACAAAATATTGTTTTCATTTCAAATGTAGCTCTCTGGGGTTCTAGCTAAGGACTAAAATGAGATTCTTCAGCCCCTGGAAACAGCAGCAGACATTCAGTGGAAATCGGTGCACAGATTCCAGCCATCAGCAGTAATGACCACTGAAGCACTGAGAAGTAGATGTCACTGGTACAGGTGTCCCCACTGCCTGCAGTACTGCTTGTGCAGTAGTGACTGGAGGGCCTTTGATCTAAAGGCTGTTGCCTGGGGCATGGATTATGCAGAAGCTTTGATCTCCCTGTTGGAAGCTAAAGTGTTGAACCAAGAAAACCCGAAGGGCCTTTGATGTGACTGTTGCTGCATAAGGCAGTGCTTGTGCAGGAAGCACTGAAGCACCTTCTGAGCTTCTGATTGAAGAAGTTAGTTCTTAAAGATACTGACAGTGGCCTTCATTTGTCGGCAGAACACACACATATATAAGCTCTTCCAGGAAAGAAGAGAGCAGTGAAGATTCCCCTTTCTGTCCACTAAGAGATACCTCACCCAGCAGAGAACCACCACCTTTAAAGTGGAATAAAAATCATCAAGGTTCTCAGTTTCAGCCATCCCTTGCAGAAGGAGAATAAGATAACACTATATTTTAAAGGTTCCTCTTACACATTACTGATTTAAAACAAAAAACACAGACAGCTACGAAGCTGATCTCCATAAACTAGAATGCAATTTTTCTGAATCAGAGAAACTGAACCAAGTCCTGCATTACCCTGCATCATTAAAGTGTCAGCCTGCTTACAAGACTAAAGAGTTTCCATCCAAAAAACTGCAGCATGTTATAACAAAAGTAGTAACTCCTTTTAGTTCTTCCACAAACTTAAGACTCAGAATTCATTCCAAATGCATAGATTTTTAGTTTATCTACAATATCTGCTAGTTCTGGAGAATCTGCAGGCAGGGCCTCCTACACACAGGTTCTAGAGATGAGTGGTTAAAGGTTCCTCTGTTGGTAGCTGCCTCGTGCACCTTTCCTAAGGAGCACTTCCAAAGAGGAAATAAAGGCCTGTTGAAAAGAGAACAGGAATCTAAGGAGGATGGAAGATACCAGAAGGGTAAACCAAGGATGCTTAACTGCATAGGATCTCAGTTTTATGGAGCTTCCCAGGTAAGCAATTTACAAGCATGCAAGCCAAGAAATATTTATGAGTTCTAACAAAACAGCACCTATGGCCTTTGTTTATATCCAGAAATTGGACAGCTCATGTATTTTACTAGTATTGTGTGCAATGTATTGCCAACTAACTTGCACTTCAGCTCTTACCTTTTCATGAAGGTGACCATATACATGAGGCGAGGTGTGCAGATCATTGGCTGGTCTGTAAGGATAGCTCTCATAGCCTGCTTCACACAGTATTCTGGTTTCAAGGGTGGAAGGAAGGGCTCAATTTCTTTTCTGAAACATTTGATTGAGACAGATTAATATAGTACATCAAGGACTGCAGACCTCAGTGGAGAGTTCATTAACTCACTTTCTTTAGAACTTCTTTATATTCACTGTTAAGTTACAAAACTATAGCTCAAGACTCACATTGTCTGTATGCAAAATGACAGAAGACAGAATTCAGAAAGTCTTTTTTGAGTCTAACACTAACATATACTAAAGCAGATACAATACTTATTTTAGTATTTTTATGGTAACAGTTGCATTACTCTCAAATATTTTTATGAGATTACAAGCACAGAGTAGAGGAATTCTACTCACCTGATCCTGCACCCTCTAAACATTCCTGTATCTACAAGATAAGGGCAGACTAAAGTAGTTTTGATTCCGTCCTTTTCAGCAGCTTTCAATTCATGGCTCAAAGACTCATGGAAACCTACAGCTCCAAATTTGCTGGCACAATAATCCTGTGTTGGCAACGAACAAAGCAAAAAAAAAAAAAACCAAAAAACAAATACAACTTAAAAAAGACAGATATGAATGATATTCAAAGCCAGCATATCTGAGGTGGTTTGGCACAAATTTTCAAAGCAACAACAAAAGACAGCCACTGAATAGAGCATCACATCAACTCATTTATCACTTTACTTTTGAGGCAATTAGCCCAGAATCATGAAAGCAGGAAAGCTGAATGTAGGAGGATATTACCTTGGATTCAAGTCTTTGAATCAGGCAGGCTTATATGACAAGTTACTCCAATTACCAGTTTGCTTAATAATAAATGGTGCAACAAAGGACCGAGATACCTAATACTACCTTGGGTCAGATTTGAAAAAGCTTGGGAGAGTTGGCAAAGCATAGGAGCAAAAAATCTTGAAAGTATTATTTTTAAGGTTAGTTTCAACAGAAGACATAATGGAGACTTAAGTATTTCTTTGAGGTAGATAAATAATACACTAGCTTCAGCAACAATAAAAATAATTGCATACATAGCAGTAGCATTTGAGTTTTCTGTTGGATGTGTCCATCTCTGCTGGTGGTCACACCCACAGGAAATTCTTTGTAGCTTTCTCAAGCCAATGAATACTCTAAAAAGGCTTACATTACAACCAGCTTCATTCATTTGTGTTATAAAACACTGCAGTTTAAGGTCCTGGATTGAGTCTTAACTATAAGCAAAGAAGCCTGTGCTTATGGAGTAATATGATCATTATTATTTTAAACACATTAATTTTTACTAACTGAATGCTTTTTCTTTACACTTGTTTGTAGTAATGACTCAAAAGTAAGATAATAAACTCTAATCCTAATTTATTTTCATGCACCAAACAAGTCTCACAAATTGGAGTTCTCAAACAGCTCCTAGTGAAGCAGGTGAACCATATACTCTAGAAGGTTTGCACCCATTTCCTCACAGAAGCAAGAAACAGAAAATGTTACTTTTGAAAGCCCTTGCCCTTGGGTTTAAGCTTAGCACTGAAGATCCTGCAGGAGTAGGTGGGCATCTTTCAAGTTCCTAAATTTACCAGGTAATTCAAAGATCATGTAACATTCTGAAACCCCTAGCCATGCTAGGCTTTCATTCTAGGTGGCCAGTCCACTATCCAAGTGGATGAACACAAGGGCTGCCTGAGTCCTGTGGCTCCCGCTCACAGGGAGCCATGTGTTCATCTGGTACTCATCACCATAGCCTCCAACTATCTCTGAAGATTTGATTTTATTTTCTCTAGCTGATAATATAAGAAAGCTTATCCTAAGCAAGAAGTGCCAAATGTTTTAAGTGTAATCTAACAAACCTCTACTCCAGCAGTACTGAATAATCCCAAGGAACTTGCAACTGTCACAATGTGCCCGTGGTTCATTTCCAGCATCTTGGGAAGGAATGCTTTAGTGGTCTACAAAGTGAAAAAAACCCAACAAAACACACACAAACATCATAAACAAAAAACACACACCATGAACAAGCTACATTAAGTAATAAGTTTTCAAAACCTTCATCTCATTTTATTATCAAGAATATAGAAGTACAATCATTGTACAGGTTTTCAACTTCTGAGTTTGTCAAAAATGTCAACACAGAATCTACAGCTTGTCTGTGACTTCAGACAGCAAGGCAACACGGATTGTATCTCCAGAAGTCCTAAGGTTAAAGGATCAATTGTGCTCAGACATGTTTATTTTTCTGCAAGAGACTAGTTATCAGAAAGAGATAATTCAACCTTAAAATGGAAGTCACTTTTTTTAAAGACAGAAAAAAGGAATGCAAAGTGTTTAATTACACCATCCAGCACACCTTCGTTGAGACCAGTATCAATTATCAGTTCCAACTATTGACAGTGTGATTTGTAAGTTAGGTATAACTAGTTTTATCCAAACAACTTATAACCTTGAACATTTTACATTAAAAGAAATACTAGAGGAAGAGTTTTTGCTGGTGTTACTTTTTACTTACAATACAGTAATCATCTGCTAATGTAAATTACTTTCCATCTTTTTAGATACAGCAAAGCTTATGGATAAAGATATACATTTCTGTTGCCAACAAAACAAAAAAGTAAAGTAAACCCAAAGCAAGTCTCAAGACAGAACTTTAATTTTAACCTCCAATTTTTATGTTTCAATTGAAACAAAGTTTGTTTCTATATAAAAACTTGAGTCAGAGTTAACATCTTTTAAAAAATTAAAATTTTAAGCAGCAAATTGAAAGTACTTGATGGAGGATCACCCCAATAGAAAACCTTTGTCATGTATCTCTTCTGAAGCTGACTCAACACTTTCCCATTTTGAGTAAGTATTAAGCAGAGCATATCGAAGTAGTAAAGTGGTATGTGTAGTTAGAATGTACTTCAGTTTCTAGGTTGTCAGTGTACTATACGAGATCACTTAAATTGCCCAAGAACTTCAGATAAAGCTTTTTAATCACAAACATACCTAGTTAATATATTAATCTATTAGGGACAGAGCTATAGTCTATTCTCACTTGGCACCCTGAATGCATAACCCTCCCAGAAATCTAGTCTACCTGTGGGATTTGCATCCAAACTCAGAGCATGCAAATGCCCTTTAAGTATTTGCTACTTGCTTAATTGTTGTTCTGAGCCCTGTCAGCTGCATTCTTAAAAAGACGTGCAAGCTACAGCTGAATCCATCTAATTCCATTCTTATGCTGTCTGCATTTTCCAATCATAGACGTCAGGACAGTTTTGCTCTAATGATTTTCACATGTTCTTGTACAACATTTTTGCCTGCAGGTGTTAAATGACTAATCCAGACCTCCTAACACCACACAAAAGTGTGTTTTCACTGGACAGCTGGCAGATGATAGAAGATTAACAGACCTCCTGATTCCTTGCCTTTTCTACTGTTGATTCATACAACTCCTAGATTCCATCATAACTACCTAACAAAGCTAATTATAAAAAATAATCAGAGCAGGCTGCCTTGCATTTGTTTCTCTCCTCATGGCAGGGATCTCCAAACCTCTTATACACAGCCCAGGACGAGAATTCAGTTCGCTGTTACACTAATCTGTGCCAGGCACACAAAGTTTCAGCCTCTCTTCCCATGTTGCATGGCAACAAAGCCCAGTCATCATCGGGCAGTGCTGTCTGAAAAAGTAAGAGGCTTTGCTTGGACAGCACTGAAGTTTTACAGAGTGTTCTTTATCTGCAGCCTGCCTTGCACACTCTAACACCAACAGTGTGTACACTATCCCTGATCCTCTGTGCTATCCCTGTAAGGCATCCACGCTCCCAACTCAGTCCTGCTAACAATTTACTCCCCTCCAAAGTATTTGTGAGCTCCATCAGCAGTTTCCACTTACACTTCAGCTATCTGTTCACATCACACTGAAGTGACTGATTGCCACCTCACATTGCCACAAAGCTTGTTAATGTAGGCTGAAGCTCTGGCTGCAAACCACAGCAACTACAAGAAAGGGGCAATCACCTTGGAGTTTATGTTGGGGGACAGAAAGAAGAGAAAGAAGTACTAATAGATTTTTTTTTTCCTACCACTTTCAAGGCATGAATCAATACTTTCTTCCAAGATATAAACGGGCAAGTCTACCAAGCTATTATCTTTACTATGACATTGCTTTTTTCCTCCTTTTTGTTGTTAACATGATGAAATATAACTAAGCAACCATAAGTGTCTATATTCAGGTGTGGCAGAAAGGAATTTTCAGAGTCATATATAAATATGGGAAATAACCAGAGCAGTAAATTTCAGAAAGCCCACTCAACTATGTTATGCTGCTTCAAAAAAAGATGACAAAAACTGATCTTCAGAGCTTGTGGCTAAAGTAATCCATTTTCAACCAGATGAAATTGGCCTATTATAAATAAAGCCAGTTGAGGGCACTTTTGGGTGACATCTTCAGCATCTCAAGTGCAGACTGAACAACTCCCAGCACAGAACTACAGTTGCTTCACTCTTAAAAAGCCATTTATGACCACATAGGAAAAAACACAGCTCTGAAGACAATCAGCAATTCATGGAAATCTTTGCAAAAAAACCTCAGAGCTCTGAAACAGCTTGTTCAGAGCAAGTCCCTGTATTTTGTCATGGGTCATTATCCCACAAGTCCATTTAAAACCTGAAGCTGAGGCAGTCTAAAGACAGCACAAGTATCATATGTAGAAAACTTAGCAGTCAACTATCAACATCTCAGCTAAATGGAAGTCAGAGAAAGTCATCTTGGTTGCTGCCATCCTCCAGCCATCTGCAGCAGCTGGGAGTCAACACTTGAAAACAAGCACTGTCAGAGGCAGACACACCCTATGGGGGGATGCATTTCCAGGCTCAGAGTAAAGGCTTGCCCATTGCTCCTCCCAGCCTCCTCTCACTGGGAAAAACAATCCCAAAGTGAAGTTATCTTTTTGTGGTATAAAAGCAATCCACAAATAAATCAGTGTTCTTACTGAGCTTCTGGCACAACACACTTCCTTGATCAAAGCAGCTTCCTCCATACTCTGGTCCTCAGTTTTTCTGTCCATTAAATAAACCAGATCAACCTAGCTTCTAGCTTCTTTCAGCTTTAGCTACATCTGTCTACCAGACCTGAAGTCTTCTGTGTGCTTGTTGTGCTGCCAAGAAACTAGTTAAGAGTTTAACCGGTTTGGGGCAAGATGCCTCCTGGGTGGCCTTCCCATCTGGAGTTTGTCTGAACAGGTAGCACAGCCCACATTAGTCTTCTGAGGTGATGCATGGACATGCTAATCCTCCATAAAAAAAAGTATTAGAAGACACCAAGCAAGAAATGCGTTTTGTCCATGGCATTAGAGGTCATGAACCAAGCTTCCAAAATAATTCAAATCAACTCCAGTGATTTAATCAAACTGGTTTGATCGTTGAGGTTTCAGTTTTACCTCTCACAGCTGCAGAGGAAGACATTTAACCAAAACACTGAAGTACTTAAAGCCAGAGCTAGGTCATTTATTCATGACAAACATACCACAGTTTTCAACAGCGAGGAGAAACCAATAAGTAGAATATACTGGATGAAAGGAATTGTGTTGTGATGCATAAGGGTGAAGAATCAGTGAAGTTATGCAGTTTTCAATCCCAAGAAATGCAAGTTAAGCATCCTCTTCCCCCAGAATTACCTCTTTTTATTTAGGAAGAAAAAAACCCAAAAGCACAATGTAAACACAAATTTTCTAACCTGCAATATAGCACTTTAGGTATACAGAAACTAGGTAGGATAGATAGAACACATGAAGCTGTTCTGAACAGAGACTAGATCTAGTTTTTTAAGCTATTTAACCTTTAAGGTTTTTGGAGCCTAGAGATCAGTATCTTCTAAGCACTTTCCTCTATGCTTCTGAATATATCAGTAAGAACAAACTATTCCCAGCAGCTGTAACACACAGCTTAAATGACTTATTTCTCACAAGTGTGAAACTGAACAAGCACTTACATGTCACTTCATAGCTTTCATAATCTGTTCTCAACATTTTGGTTTACGGCAAATTAACTTCTAACAGTCTAGCACTTCTTCCCTCCCCTTCCCCAAATTCTTTAGTTCCATTCTTAATGAAACAAAACTCAAAAGATTGTGCAACACAAAGAACAGCACAGCTGCAATGTCAAGACAAATTAGTCTAAATACAGCAAATGAGAATATGAAGAAATACTGTGTTTGGGAAAGTGATTTTTTAATTAAATTTTGGATTAATTATTCTTAAAGAAGAAAGCAAGCATCCACAGAAAACAATGTTAGCTGTATGCAGCTCAAGACAATGGATACTGAATGCAGAAAGTACAAAGTAGAAAAGTACATGCTAACTCAAGTTTAGAGAGTTGCCTTTATATCAAAGGAAGAAACAAGCAGGTACCAACACATTAGGTCCTTTAAGTCTGTTTTTCAATACAATATTCCTTCATACTTTCTGTTTTCTGTTAACAGCCTTTTTAAACTATTTTGATGGCATAAACAAGCTGAGCTACTCTAAGGTAGAAATCCCTTTATGCCAAAGGAACAGCTCATTTTCCACACAGCTCCTTCAGGTAAGGAAGATGGATTATTGATTTTTTTTTGGTTTATCAAAACAGATGAGTTTTTACATCACTAGTTGTCCACAACACTGGTGTACTGGTATAACAGAGAAGACATTTCTTCCCAAGCCACAGCTACTGCTGACTGCCAGGGCAGCTGCCTGACAGCACAAATGAGTGCAGCATTTGGGTAAACGTATTGTTTCAACTCCATACTAAAAAACCATTCAGCCAGATCCAAGAAACAAAACTGGTGTGGTTAGTCAAGGACTGTCATTCAGACATCTCTGGGAACTAAGGTACTGAGATCATAACAGCCTTCTGCCACACCTGTTAGCTAATCCTATAACTAACAATGACAAGAAAAGGGCCTTTTTTGTAAAACATGTTATATCCTTTCCCTCCCTTAGNCTTCACAGTCCATAGCAGAACACACTTCAAGTTCTCTTACTCCTGTGCAGAACAGCATTGGGTCACTCACTCCACTGCAGAACCAAACAAATTTCCACATGCCCAAGTTTTTTGTTCCATTCCAGTAACTAAGAAACACACAGAAGTCTGAAAAAAGAGCACCTCTAGTTCTTCTGCAGGCAGACTGTGGCAGCCTTACCTGAGGTAGGTTTGTTCAAATGACACAGTATAGCACTAATGCACTGCTATATGTTAAAAGGGAAAGGAAGGTGCCAAAAGGCAGGAAACCCCCATTGCAAGCTTATCGGTAATAAATTGAAGTTATTTTCAGCTACAGTCGTACATCCCAGCTTGTTTCAGAAGACAACCACTTTAAATACATTTCATAAACACAAGTTAAAACCTCACTCATAGGATCAGAGTGAAAGTCATTGCCAAATAGTTTTAGAATCAGCCTTGAAAATATACCCAGAACTTTAGCTCTCAAAAGGCTAATTTAATCAAATTAGAAGCTGTAATATCCAAAATGCCTTCTCACACATCAAAGCGGGAAGTTACAAGCCTGGATTTAAACCATTTATTTTCCTTCTATCTTTTTTATTTGGTTCCAAAGAGAACTGAGGATACCTCTCATTTGCACTATCATCTCAACTACTTTTCCCATTTAATCTCCACAAGCATCTTAAATTCCATCTACAAGCATCTCTAAAATATTAGGTCAAGGTGAGATTAGTAACTGCACTAAGATTACATAAAAATACAAAGTACTGAGCTGAAGACTAGAGAGACCACACCATACAAAGGATATGGCTCTGACATACAGGCTGAATACAGCAGGCAGACTGAAGTCTACAACTATTGTTGACCTTGCTAACACAAGGGACCAAAGCTGTACTTTAAAGGACCTCAGATGTCTCTACTGACTGTTTTTAAGAAGTGCTGGGCCCCTTCTGGATAATTAGCCACTGTCTAAGTAAATATTTGAATAGCTGTGGAAATTAGAACTATTTTTGATCTTTGGTTTTTATTCTCAAAAAAATGATAATGAAAAATAGGTCACAATTACAGAGCCTTCCTAAAGTAACGAATTAAAAAAAATGAAGTCACACATTGCTCTCAATTTTTTATGAGCCTACCCAGATCCTTTTGAAGTAAGAAGAATCAGGAGATAAACATGACATCCTCAAGCCAAGCTTCCACAGCAGCTGTATTAAAAGCATGAAGGGAAAGGACTCAAGGATTGTCCTCAAGTGTGCCTTGCACAGGCCCTGCATTCAGAACAAAAATAGCTAGACCTTCCAGCATTTAATCTCAAAAGAAGTCCCTTTGTTATTTATCTCCTGACAGGCAACACAACCTTCAATTTCTCATTAAAGCTTTATTTGTCCTTCACATAAAAACCCACTGTTTGGGGACCATGGGGATTCCTTTAATATTGAACTGCACCAGCAGTTAATGCTTAACATACATGCACAGTAATAATGCTACAGTTCCCTTGCAACCAGAAGCTCATGAAAGAACAAGACAGACTTAAACAGAAGTCTATAATGATGATGAGTAACAAGGAAGCAAAGCCACACACACTCCCTAATACTTAGGTAGCTACATTTGCAGACAGAGTGAAACTACAGATAAAATCTACTCAGTTTAAAGGTAAAACCCTGAAAAAGTGAAAACAAAAAGCAACATGACCTAACTTAAAATTGTAATTGATTTACAGAGAAATAAGCATATTTTTCCTCTCTCCAACTCTGCGTGAAATACTGTGTTGAATGAAGTACATGAAGCCTTAAATTAGTAAAAATGTAAGCTATTACTTCAACCACTTGTTTTATACTTCGTTATAAGTTTATGGAAGTAACGTTCTCCATCCTTCTGACCGACGCATACAGGTAAAATCCCCCACTTCTCCGACATATTTAATCAGCTGAGAAAGACAAAAGTTGTACAAAACTAGATTAAATCTTATTCACAGAAGTTTGTTACTACTAACAAATCCACTCACAAGGATCTGTCATGCCATTTTCTACAAAACAGTTGTGCTACAGTTCACATTTACATTACTACATTGTTTAGTATTTGTATTATTTAGGGACTAGTTCCAAAATTTCTCCCATTTTCATAGCAAATAGCTGCTACTTTTTCCTATGAATGGTTCAGTCAATGCAGTGGTTCCTCATTTACATGGAGTTAACCCATGTTGAGTGTATCAGAAGAAAGCTGAAACTGAATTAAGTAGTTTCCTTAATCAGAACTTAGTGCCACAAAGCTGTTTACAATGAGTAGACAGTAAAGATAAGATAAGTAATGCTATTAAACAAAAAAAAAAGCACACAGGAAACTAATACCACTAGTTATCTCTCAAACATTAATCATTGATTTCCACTCTTTACTACTAGAACTAATTATGCTATGCCTAGGGCAACTGAACATTGCCTGACTAAATTGCCTTTTGTATAGTTTGTTAACAAGGCTTAGTTGAAAAAGGCTGTGTCCGCAGAGAGGGATATGAAAAATGCTTAGGAAGGACATTGCAACAGAAACTTCTGTTATTGTTGCCTTGTCACGTCATTACATTTTCTTCCCCCATCATTTCTTATAAGGGCTTAATCTCCTGTGATCTTACCCCAAAATGGAGTAGAAAACACCTTGTTCTCTCATTTGAAGTGTAGGTTAAGTACTCAAGAACACTACCTAAATAATAATTCCAGCTTCAGAAACTTTCCTCTTGAGAATCAAGGTGGACAAAGTATCACTATATAAGCTTTACAGTGCTCTGCTGCTAACCAAACTCCAAGCTCACTTCAGTAAAGCTTTTGTACATTCCTCACCACTGCATTACTTATGATTTTGAGTGCTCCATTACACAGAACACAGCTAAAGGTGGGCCTAATTTCTCCTTAAAAACATTTCATTTCTGTTTAGAGGGGTCACTACTTTATATGTTTTTTGGGCATGAAGAAATTCAGGTATTAAAGCTGAACTACCCTTGCTATCACTATACCAGCAAATGGAATTTAGATCCTTTATGTACTTGGCATACAGTCTCTATCTTTCTGCTCCTGAGAACCTTGATATTTTTATTTCTTAAGAGGAAACAGATTTACAAGATTTTTCAAGTACTTCCATCCTCAGATGTCAGGCCTGTCCTATAAAGTGTCCAGTCTTTCTAATGACTATACAACACCAATCATTTCTGTGGAAACACCAAGCTGCTTTTAATTTAATAAATGCACACTGACTTGTCTACTTTCACCTGTACTTGCAGATATTGTTTGGGTGATGTATAACTGTTTCCCGTACATGCAGCAATATACATAGCTGATTATATATTTAGTCTGATTTCATAAAGCTATGACAAATGAAGCATGTTCTCACAGGTAGCCTAGAGAGGCTGTGGAAATCTCCATCCTTGGAGGTATTCAAAAAGCTGTTCAGACACAGGCCTGTGCCCCCTGCTCTAGGTGGCCCAGCTTGAGCGAGGGGGGTGGATCTGATGACCCTCAGAGGTCACTTCCCACCTCAACTGTGTTTCAACACTTAAGTATACCAATTCTCTGTTCAACAGCCCATTCCCTCTTCCTTGCACAGAGGAAGAAGTTCAAAAGCCAGAAGAGATCCTGCACACTCTGTCTTCTATGTTAACTGCAAGTTAATGAACACAGAACCTTCAACAACTGGAAAGGATACTGATTCTTCTGCCACATTTCTCCTGTACCTCTCCGATAGCAGCTCTTGACTGTAATAAATTACCCTGTTCTGTCTGAAACAATGTTGGCTTTACTTCCATTTCTCTTCCGTTGGTCTCAAGTCCTTCCAGCTGGAAGCATGGCTCAATGAAGCAGTGCAGAGCACCTAGATTAATTTCTTGTAGAATTAACGTTCTCAGCTGAGTTCAGAACATACACTGCCATGCTGTTTCCAAAATAATTATATCCTCTTGGCTATTAAAAGCCCTCCAGTAACTACACTCCTTTGCCGGCTTCTTCAGGATGCTCTGAGCCCTCCCAGACAATTCTGCCCACCTTGAATTTTAATGGGTTTTAAAGCTTGGTCAGAGTAATGACACGTTGGATTCTCCACAGCTAGCAATGAATAGGGAAAAAGACTAGTATCTCCGCTTAAGCAGTAAAAGTGCAAACCAAATTGCTGACTGTGTTTCCTGTGAACTTCAAATGCCAAATTAATCTAAAAGATGAGAAGGAATAGTAGTAGGTAAGATGGCATGGTAAGAGGGCTGTTGGAGGCCCAGCTATGTCTCTAGTCTGCCTTGCACTGGAAAACCAGCAAGTCTAGACTAAACTGGGACTCGGAAACGAACATATACCTGCAGACTCCTCCAGACAGCACAAACTTAGGGTATAACCAAGCATGAGAACTGAAGATTTCAAAGTACTCATGCTCCAAATCTGACCTCTTCCCTCCTGCCCAAAGGCATTTTATTAGGCCAATTGATATTTACTCTCCATAAATATTAATCTCATTCTACTTTCAGACTATCATAGCTACCAAACCACAATTACTACTCAATTTTAAACAAATATTATACAGTTGGTAGCAGCCACTGAAAAGATGCAATTTAGAGAAAGTGGATCCTTGTACTGAGATCTAGCACATCAGCATTTCAGCCTTCTCTATACCCAAGACTAAAACAGAGCTCCAACGCAGCTGTGACGGCACAGTTACACTCCTGTAAATCCAGGAATTTAAATTACAAACCAAGTAGGTAGTAAAGATGACCTAACTGGCATTTATTAAAATGTCAAATTTGCAATTACTAGATTTTTCTGGTCAAGTGATACAAGAAGTTAACACTTGCCTACTCCTTTCCACAAAAGCTGGCTTAAGGCTGACTGAAGTCAAGTGACTAAAAGTCTACTTTGTTTATATACTGACAAATGGCTGTGTCAAAGGATTTGTAGTGTTTCAGAGCTATGTTGACATTACTGTAACAAACACATTCGTTCCTCACCTTCATTAGCACAAGTCTGCAGCAAATGTCCAACCATTTGGAGAGCAGTTATTTATTGCCAGCTATTTGATAATCTTAACAAAAATGAAAACATGCTCCTATGAGTCTGTAAAAAATCCACATAACAAATTCATTTTAGAAAAAAATTATTAGATAAGAGCTCAGACTATTCTGTTCAAAGAACAAGAACACAATCCAACTTTTAAATAGATATTTTTCTCCAGCTTGCCATAAGCTTAGTCATCCTCTGGAATACTTAGTAAAACTTGGTATTTCAGCCTAACAGGTTTCCAAAACATTACTAGAGAACGGTACTGTCAGAACTACTTACGGAAAATATGAAGTCATCATTCATGTTTTATGATTTATGTAGCAGACTTTTCAAGAAGTGGCTAAGGAAAAAAAAAGACTGTCTCATAGATACCTTGAGGCCAGTACCTCCACAGAAACGTAATTGATAAGAGTACTTGCAGGCAGATGAAAGCTGAGTCACTTTACTCATACTGCCCAACTCAGTCACCAAGTCATTGTTTTTAATCATATGCTTTATAATAAGAAAAGATTACACTACAACTGTGTATCTCATAAGAAGAATAAGATTAGAAAGAAAGCTTCTCTTTTCACACAAGTCGTTCTTAGTGGAAACAGAAAAATAGGGAATATGTTATAGCTGAATGGAGATTTAACTTTAATATTTGTTAGGAAACAGTAAGACCCTTAAAGGCCATAACTTCTGAAGAAGTACCTCACTGAATGAGAAGTAACACTTTTAGAATGTGTGAAGTTTAGAGGTTTTTAAAAACCTACATGTTTCTGTTTCATACTTCTCATTCTTCCAAAAAAATATGTGCTGAAAACAGTCTTAGCAGGTAAACTTTTGCTTTGTAAGCCAACAAAGGATAAAATGATCAAAAGACTCCAGCTAATACAGTGACTAAAGCAGCAACTAATACAATTTTCTAAGATTCTGCTTGCACAGGCATTTTAACCAAATACCAGCTAAGGACTCACTTTCTCAGGGGGTGAGTTTTCAAAGACAGAGATACCTCCCTTGCCTGTCTGTGAAAACTGCTGAGTTCCCATAAGCTGAAACATAGTTCCAGCCAGGTTGGTTTTTTTTTCCACATTCTGTGTTAGTGCAACTGAACTTCCAAAGAAGTCAAACAGTGCAGTACACTGCACCAAGATCACTGCTCTTGATCATACACAACAGCAATCATAGTATTGGTTCAAGGCAACTAAGTCCACACAACACTATCTGATGTGTACAGAAAACTAACGTGCCTATATCTAAGGGGTTTTAATAGACTGCAATTAAAATATTGCCATCTCTTTATAAGTCAGGTTGTTACATTTAGACTGTTATGTCAGTGGTGGATTTGCTATAGCTTGGAATCATTTATGACTACTTAACTATTTAGAGGCCATAAACCTTTTTGCAAAAAAAAAAAAAAAAAAGTCTTCAAAAAATGAGGTTTCATTAGGGTAGTCACAGAGGCCCTGTTCCCAGCTATGTGGTTTTATCCTATTCCTCCTCATCTTTTCCCCCCACCACACTGACTATTCCAAGTCTGAAATACTCATGTGGTGATTCTAATCTCTAAGCAGAAAAACTAATCAACTTGGACAAGAAAATTAGCAGTGTTCCTCCCCGTTCTCCAGTCAAGTTAGTGAGCTGAACTGGCCCCATCCAAAGATGAGGTGAATGGGAAAACTAGTGCAAGGCAAGATGCAGATTCAAGGGGTAATCCTGCGTGACAGCTTGCCAACACTAAGCTTCCTTGCAGTTGCATTCTAAAACGACAGGAATTTTGGACAAGTTACTTTTAAGCATATATTCATGCACTTTTCCAAAACAACGCTAAAAGGAGAGTTTTCAAGAAGCTGTCACACAAGTTCAAACAGATGGCAGAAGCAAACAGCACCGGGACACATTTAGGTGCAGAATTCAACAGCCAAACAAACTTGAATTTCAAAAGGCTCACACCAAGTCAGCCACCTCAGCTCAACAGCTGTTCTGGCATTTCTTGGACTACCATGCCCTCCCATCCCAGTTGGGTCAAGTGTTAATTTGACTGACACATAAATCATTATACTAATATAACTATTTACAAGAACAGAGTGTTCATTCCAAAGTGTAAGCACAGATGTAAATCTCAAAGTCTATGTCTACTCACCTATATTGTAACTGCATTTTGAAAGACTTATCTCCTTTAACAGACTAACCAGCTTAAGACCACAGGTAAAAGCACGTAGCATCACATGTAAATCAGCTTCAGTTTGCCTTTCCACAAAGACCTCTGCCATTTTTCACAAAAGACAGACAGGTATCAGTAACTCAGTTTTACTGTCAGTGTCAATAGCCAGAAACCTCAAAGGTCAAAGAGAGCAAGCCTTTTCAAGTGAATGATGTGCTGGCTTTTACATAGAGAGACCTGTGAAAAGATCTAGTACTAGAGATACATAAGAAAATCCTTCCTCCCTCCCAAAAAACCCTAGAAAAAAATCAAAGCATGAGAAGCATTGAGAGAGAATAAGAGTTCACAGCTGATAAAGATAAAAGTAGAAATGATTTAAGAAGTGCAGTGCTAAAATGGCTGGGATGGTGCTAGAAAGCATAACATTCATCTCTCCTCAGCCTGTCCAGTCAGAGTAATTGATGACACAGAGCTATGAAGAAGGATGGCTTATCCACACACATCATTTAAGACAAATCTTAGGCAGTGATGCAAGCACTGGGTTAGCAGAACACTTAGCAGCAACATAATTAGGATTGCTTTTCTCCACCACTGAGCACATGAACACTCCCGTCTTCTAGAGGTCTGCTGTAGTCACTTGTTTATTACTGAAAGTTAATAACCTCATAACAGAACATGAACTCAGCTCTTTTTCATAAAATAAAAAGCAGATGTTACTTCTAAATGGAAGGATCTGGAACTTCAAACTCCATTGCCTTCACCTCCACAAGACAAGAAAGGCATGCACAGAATGTTTTAGATGAGTATTTCACCAAAACATTGAAGAGCCACTCTTTCCCCTTCTAGCAAGGTTAGGTGCCATGTTGGAAAAGACTATCATTCCATCCAAGGTTTTCCTGTCTCCCCAAATCTTTCATAAGTAACAGCATAATTGCAGGCCAAAGTCAGGACAGAGGTTTTTGCTTATTCAGCCAACCTACCTCATTCTGTAAGAAGGAGGAATTTAACCATCACACTGTTTGGTCATCCAGGACCGTGCCTTTGGAGTAGATTGACAATCCTGAAAACATTTCTACAGTTTGCTAACAAGTCTCCAACTCCCAGAAAAATCACAGGACACAGAAGAGTGAGATTATTCCAAGTACCTTAACCTCTGCAAGCTATACTGCAACTCCAGGTTCATTTTAGATGGCTGTAGAATTGCAAGCAACTAATCAATTAATACTTCAGATACATTTCAAGCAGTTTGAGAAGACTTGGCACATCCACTTCAGGACAACTTTCCCTTTTCTTAAAAAAAACTTCCATGCTGCTTTTCTGTGAAATATTACTGTTTTCACCTAAAGTCTTCACATGGTTTAGTATAGTGCATAGAAGTAACTGGCTGATCACACTTTATGCTACTAATCCACAGGAAACAAACAATTCGTTGGTCACAATCTGAGAATGTCTATTATCTGATCTTTGAGAGAAGATCCATGTACACCTTTCAAGTGGTACAGCAAATTAAAATCTGAAGTAAGCCTGAGAGAAGCTGTTGCTTCAGTTAAATCTGAGGCTTTGCAATGTAAGGAAAACATTTTGAGTGGTCTTTTTAGATTTGTTAACTAACTGGGATGAAAATCAAATACTTTACACGATTAATGAGAGGGAAAGGAAATGCACAAATTCAGCTGCCATTTGAATAAAGGAACTCAGCATTCTCCACCAGGCAAGGAAGATGTTCTAGCACAGAAAGTATACGTAGGAAGGTTGGTGTTGTGATACATTCAAAGAATCGTCAGTATGATTTTTCCCACAGCCCTGATGGAAGTGTTGCTAATTAGCCAATAGTGCTATAAATCCCTTTGGCTCAGATTCCTTGATTTGCAACATTTATCATCAGAAGACAATGAAGAACAAGGATGGAACAGCCTTGATATCTCTCAGGGATCAGATCTGAGAAACATGTGCAACAACTCCAGTTTGGTGGGCAGTACTGTGGAATCCCAATTATAGATGCTCAAACTCATGATTCCTACATAAAGCAAATGAAGAGGCGTTTTGCGTAAGACTAAGACCTACCTACCATCCTACCTCAACATGCTTAATTATGTGTGTTGACTCTTCAGAGGAGTACATTTTCTGAAAAGTCATTCTTATCCTCATCTGTGACTATTCTGAAACTGATACAAGAGCACGGCTACAGGCAAAGCTCAGACATACAGGTGCCTACCTACCTAAGTGGTTTAGGTTGGTGCCCCCACCAAAACGGGAAGAGAAAAAAAGAATGGAAAGATTTTTAAATGATTACTATAACTAAAATATGATTACAAGGCTAAATTATAGATACACACAAATTGTAAGATACAGGTTACAAAATTAAAGATTGCATGCTGGTGACCACTGTTGCTTGACACAATGTCATGGACTTGACACAAGTCACAGTACCACAGTATTGGCACAGGTTGGAAGAGACTTTAGAGATCATCAAGTCCAACCTATAATCTAACAGCAGCCCATCTAAACTATGGCACCAAGTGTCTCATCTAGCCTACTCTTGGATACCTCCACGAGTACTCCACCACCTCCTGGGCAGCCCATTCCAACGGCAGACCACCCTTTGTGTGAAGCCCTTGTAGACTATCAAGTAAATCTGTGAGGTAAACTGAACCAGTAGTCTTGTGCCCTCTCAAGCCTCAGAAATATATAACACAACTGTTGGAAATGTATGGATAAGTACATTGCTTTATAAAACGGGAAACTGGATTTTAGGACATGCATGTGGAAGACAGTATTTTCTCAATTGATAGATTTTCTTGGGTTCTTTCCTCAAGAAAATCAAGGAGACATGAACAGCAGAACCATGCTGAAGCACTTACAAATCTTAAGTATGACTAATATGACTATTTCCGTGGCTAAGAGTATGATTGCTTTTTCCTTCATACTCACTACCCAGCATGCTACCACAGTATATGAAACACATGTGCTGTCCAGGGTAATTTACTAGTGGCATGTAGTTGGAATAATTTTGCAAGGGAAGAGTTATTTTGATGATACTTTTTGGATCATATACATATGTTTTGCTTGAACTTGATCCAACTAATTTTTCCAAGAAAATAGCCAAGAACATGTAGATTAAACTTCGCAAACTTGTGCATCATGGGGTACATTATCATGACATAAAAAAAAAAATTAAAAAAGAAAAATCAATAAGAGCCTCTAACTCCACTCATCCAAAATACAAATACAGCTAGCTGGCCTGTCAGTAGAATATTGTCTCTGCATTTGATCATACATGTCTGAATCCTAGATTTGATGACAAAATTTAATCTGCTATGCAAACAGGCCACAAGACTCAGCATGGTATAGTTTCAAATAACATAAGCTGCTTTTCCTTCTCTAGAAGATTCAGTGTGCATACTAAGTGTAATATTTCCATATTTGAACTAAACTATAGGCATAAGTGAGCTTTTTTTTAACCTCAGGGAGCTTGAAGAGACTAGAATACCAATACATAAATACTGATACTTTACAGATAACTATAAGCCACTGTTACTCTCCAAGGCTTCAGCAATCCTGTCAGCCTAATTAGGCTGATTAGGACAGCAGCTGCATAAATGGATATTTGACTTATTTAACTGTGTATTAACCATCTTTGCAAGGTAAATCTTAGAGAAATTTTAGAGGTTTTAGACTATTCATGAGTGCTGCAAATACTCAGTAGTATTTCTGTATTTAATCAGTATGTATCTCCTCCTGTATCCAAGTCAGGCTACCTAAAAAAAAAAAAAAATATCACTTCCTACAGACATGATAGCATACTTAAAAAAAAAAATCAAGTAGTCTGTAAATAAATCAATGTAACTACTTCAGCTAAGAAAGCAGTACACAGGTCTTTAAACTCTGGGTCCTAATCTCTCTCTATATGGATTTTTTTAAATATGACAGAGCTAGAGGAGAATGCTTTTGCTTCCCCCTTTTGGTAAGTTGAAGAGAACTCTAGGAGGAGACTTTAAGCTAAAAGATTTGGAGAATGCACATGACTGAAACACAGCTCAGTGTTCTCTCAGAGCTGAATGCTGAAGATCTGTTGTACAGAAAGACCTTCATGTAAGATTTTCAGAACCTGCTCATCACCTTGCCCCGCCCCAATAACCAAGTCTAGGAGGATTTCCCAGGTATTATAGTGATGTACAACATTAATAACTACTTATCCAGAGAGATTATTCTTCCAGAAAATATTGGAGTAGGTACAAGGCTCAAATTGTCCAAAAATAAGAGTTTGCACGGCAGCTTTACACAATAGAGTAGTTTGCCTCAATCTAAAACAAAGTATTTTGATACTTAAGCTTTACTGTAAAACTAAGAAAAAAATCTTATTTCTATATTTGCTCAAAATTGATAAAACAGCTTTACTTATACTGTGACTTAATGTTTTTTAACATTCTGACATATCACAGGAAGAAAATTTCCTAGTCTGCAGAAGTTCAGTTCTAATAACTGACAAGTGCAGCCAAGTAAGTTATTATTCTTGCAACAGACCGGCAGGAAAGATAGTGTTACACTCCTGCTACAATTTTATGCATCTGCAAATTATAGTAAACCAGAGCTGGCTTGTTTCAAACCAGGAATGGATTTTGTCCCTATGTTTTCAATATCAGAAACATTCAAGTTATCACAGCATGAAATAACAGGTTTTTAATACTGCAGTGGATTTTATGCTGTGGAAATTGCTACATGATGCAGTGGTGACATGTTTATATAGAACACTCATAGGAAGGATTACACAAATCATAAATGTCAGCAAAATGGAAAGCATCTGTTTAGGCTGTGGCATATTAAGGCTCTTAGCTGCCAGTTTGTGATATGGTACATGGCCCAGTTGGAGTCACAACAGCAAAACAGTGACAAATTTTCACGTCACTGCCTGCTGCAGAAGTTGGGCAGCCCTCAGACGGCAGCTGCTAACAAAAAAGCAAGCTCACATCACCTGTATTCTCCACAGAGAGCAGGCAATCAATCTTATGGCAGAGGTTTTTCAAGGGGACAGTGCTAGAGTGCCATTTTCAGTTTTTACATAGAAGCACAGTGAGGCTTCATTAATGACCAAAGGATGAAAAAGAATTTCCCCCAAACCACATTAAAAAACCCAACAAAAACCAAAACCTCCAGAAAGTACAGAAACTTAACTACTGAAGCAATATTACATGCAAGATCCATGTCTTTACATTTACAGCTTTTTGGACTAAACACCCTCCAAGAATAGTTAAAAGCCTACATAATGCTCCAGAGTATTAGCCTTGCTTTTGGACCACCAGTTTAGCTGACATGGAAAAGACTAGCTACGTAAAACTTCACACATCTACACACATTGTTCTATTTAAGTCAGCACTGACTTGCATCAAAAAAAGTTGGCTTCAAATCAGCTGATTCAGATGATATCTTCTGAATTAAACAGTATTACTTTCAACAGAAGTCCACCCACTACTGGTCAAGCCAACCTTTTCTGGGATCATAAGGGGAATACAAGGAAAAGAGCTTTGCCAACTGCAAAAAATAAGAGGAAAAGCAAAGCAAGACGCAGCATCTACAGGAAATGTACTTATGAATAGATGCTCAAATATAAAGGGTGTTGACTGCTCCTTAAAAACTCCAGCCAGGATCTCAAGTTCCACAGTTCAGACCTAGCTATACCTTCTTGGAGAGATTTTCATTTTAAAGTCACTACACACTAACATTTAGAGATGAATGGAACTGTTATGGAAACCTAATCATAGCAATACTACATTCCAAGTTTAGTTTTCTATTACTGTAAAAGACTCAGAACACACAGAGTGCTTTAAAAAGGTCTCTGAAACAGTTATTTATAAGTGTATGACTTAGGCCTGAAGGAAGAACAGCTGGAGAATTTAGGATCCTCCCATATTGTAACTCACGGTGATGTCATCATTTAGAGTTCTTGGAAACTGTCAATTCGACATTTAAACCACATCAATAACAGTCATTAAATCTAGAGCACATCTCTACTGACTTAAGCACCAATTTAACTTTTATGAAGGCAGCATGCAGAGCTCCTGATTATAAGAAGTCACATGAGCTTTCTCAGAACCTTTCAGATTGCCTTAAAATAGATTTTCAGAACCTAAGAGTTTCTAAACATACTATCTCGTGTGCACTGCAGTTTAAGCACTCTCTCTGCAAGCTTTACAATACATTGGAAAGAGGCTGCTCTGCCATTAAGTGTTTCACAGTGCAGATTTGAAGGGGCTCCTTTAGGGTTATGAAACAGCATTTCACTTCCACATTAAAAATGTTTGGTTTGGGAGGGCCTGCTAAGTTTTGAAAGTGGGGAATTTCACAAAATTTTATTATAAGGTAAGATCAGTTATGCAAGTATATTTCATAACCTTATTTGAAGAATCAAAGAACAGTTTTAATGCTAACAGTGGTCTCAGTCTGACAGCTAATGCTAACCCAAGTGTGCATCATGCCCTCCTTCAACACTCCAATTTATGTAACTCCACACCACTGTGGGTTTAAAAATAAACCATGCAGGAAAACAAGGTTTAGATGGACAAAGAGTAAGGTCACATAGCTTGTTCTCCTTGATTAGCATCTGCTAGTTACGGATACAATGCCATCCCAGAAACTATATTAAAGACTTTCTTACTTCTACAGGCATCCCCCAGAGACAGCTACAAGGACAAATATGCAGGATTCCTGAAAAAGGGCTCTTGGCTTGATTTCTTGAGAAATCTTTTTCACCTTTTCTCCCAGCCTTCAAAAGAACAATTTGCCTCCAAGGCAATTCAAACAAGATTTCCAGCAGGAGTTTTAAACACTTTTTCCACAAATGTGCAAGTTTGTTATTGGAAGCATCATTAAATCAGAACCTTAAAGCTGCTAACATGCTGGCAGAGGAGTATGTGAGGAAAGCTAAGAAGCCATTCATTAGCAGTAATAACATTTAAGCAAATTCAGAGCTTGTAAAGGATTTCATATCCTGAGCTACAGAAATGTGCAGAAGACTTAGAACTCTGGATTCTAGGAGGATATAATTGATTTAAAACTATTTGTTAGCAGTCTTAATATCCTCATTCCTGTTAAACAGAACAGTCAGTTCAAAATAAGAAACCCCCCAAGGCAACGAGCTTGCAAAAAAAAAGCGCAAGTGCAAAACTCGAGTTAAGCAACAGCAGTTCCTTTTCCAAAACTAACTGCCAAAAAGGGCAGAAGAAAGGAGTTTATAGTTACCCAGAAGTGTGCGTGACAGTTGACCATCATGGTCCTCTCAATAAGCTCATCAGGACACTCCAGGAGATGGTGCCCGGAGACCACACCAGCATTGTTAACCAGGACAGACACCTCGCCAACTTCCTTGCGGACCCTCTCAGCTGTCGAGTAGACATTCTCTCTTTTGCCCACATCACAGGTGTACGTGTAAACCTGCAAGTTGTAATGGGGCAGCGCATCTTTCTCTCCATCTCCAGCTACTAGAGAACACAAACAAGAGAACAGAGGGGGTGGGGAGGCGATAAAGTTCTTACTCGCATTTTGACATTCAAACAAGTAGCCAAGTGGAAACAGCAAAGCTTCTGTTCGCTTTGTTGTCACCGCAGTACACGAGGACTCTGCTATTAACTGTCGCTGTCAAAGCGCTTTAAAAGAGTCGCAGGTTTTACCGCCGCTGCCGCGGTCCCAGGCTGCGCGAAGGGTCAGCGCTCGCCGCTCCGGGCACGGGGCCGCTCCGCCGGGCAGCGGCACCCACGGGGCGCCCGGACACCCCCCGCGCCCGGCGGGCTCCGGCCCCGCGGCGCCCTCACGGGCCGCCGCAGGTGATCGCGGCTCCGGGCCGGACCCGCCGGGAGCGCAGCCGCGGCTCCCTCCGCCCCGGGCCGGGGCCGGGCAGGTGAGCGGCGACGGGCAGCCGGGCGCTTACCTCCGGGGGCGGCGGCGGCCGCCTCCTCGGCCATCTCCCGGTAGATGTGTCGCACCATGCCCGCCGTCTCCTCGTTGCTCTGCGTGTTGATGTCCCACAGCACCAGCAGCGCCCGGCGCCGGGCAAACTCCAAGGCGAAGAGGCGGCCCAGGCCGCTGCCCGCCCCGGTGATCAGGCACACCTGCCCCGCCACGCTCTACTCCTTGGGCCGCACCAGCCACTTGGCCGCGGCCAGCACGAATGCCCACAGCACTCG